>JAMPIV010017260.1:0-5000 GCA_024509875.1 Oreohelix idahoensis | reverse complement strand
ATTCATTCATTCATCCATTCATTCATTCATTCATCCATTCATTCATTCATCCATTCATTCATTCATCCATTCATTCATTCATCCATTCATTCATTCATCCATTCATTCATCCATTCATTCATTTATTTATTCATTCATTCATCCATTCATTCATCCATTCATTCATCCATTCATTCATTCATCCATTCATCCATCCATTCATTCATTCATCCATCCATTCATCCATTCATTCATCCATTCATTCATCCATTCATCCATTCATTCATTCATCCATCCATCCATTCATTCATTCATTCATACATCCATTCATTCATCCATCCATTCATCCATTCATTCATTCATTCATCAATTCATTCATTCATTCATCCATTCATTCATACATTCATCCATTCATCCATTCATTTATCCATTCATTCATTCATCCATTCATTCATTCATCCATTCATTCATTCATTCATCCATTCATCCATCCATTCATTCATCCATTCATTCATTCATCCATTCATCCATTCATCCATTCATTCATCCATTCATCCATTCATTTTTTCATTCATTCATCCATTCATCCATTGATTCATTCATCCATTGATTCATTCATTCATTCATTCATTCATCCATTCATTCATCCATTCATTCATTCATACATTCATCCATTCATCCATTGATTTATTCATCCATTCATTCATTCATCCATCCATTCATTCATCCATCCATTCATTCATTCATTCATTCATTCATTCATTCAAGGAGCAAAGACCTCCGACAAGCACACTTTAAGTCCTCCTGTCCAGTGCCATCTGCTCAATGTCCTTTTATGTCTTCTGTATACCTTCCATACTGCATCTTTTTCTCTTCCCCATGTGTTTTTTCGGTCACCATCAACCTCTTTTATCCTGGGGGTTTCAGAACAAGGACTACCTTGTGATGTTGTCAGCAAGTTTTCTCAATGTGTGTCATTTCCATCGCCAGCGTCTTCTCCACATATCTTACTCCACTGGTATTTGTCTTGTCACGTGCTGGCCTTCAAAGCATGTATTTCTTAGACAGCGCAGATTACGCTGGCTTGGCCATGTCCGCCGCACGGAAGATGGTCGCATCCCAAAAGATATCTTTTGAACATATAAGGATAATCTGGCCTATACTGTTTAATAGTGAAAGTGCAGAAGTGATTACGTATATAATTAGTCTGGGTCGTCCTTAGGTACTGTGATAAACGAGCGCAAAGGCCTTATAGCTCTATCTTTTCCTACATCTCTCGTATTGTATTTTCTCCCACATTGGTGCTCTTTCATCCCACATTTGCTATCCCACATTTGTTATTTCATCGTTGTGATTACTCGCGACCGGTATCTAGAGAACCGCATTTGTTCTTTCATCGGTGGTAAAATAAAGTCTTTTGATTGAGTCCCCATACCTGACATTACCGTTTGAAGCCCACATTGCATCGGGATAAATCTGGTGAAAACACATCTGGTCATCCAAATCAGACATCTGGGCATTATACAATTCACCACATTGGACGCCCAGCTTGGCCAGGTGAAAACGTCTCATGCTGATTAAACCAACCGGCATGTAAATCAATAGGCGGCGCCACAAAGAGGACATGTTAGCATGCTGGCGACAATGGGCGGAGGTAACAAAGAGTGCCGCCAACACATGGAACAATAAACAACCAGAGAATAATGTGATAGCACTTTTGCATTGTGTCATGAAATATTCTAATCCACATATATAAATTATTAGGTAAATATGAAGCCTAACAAATAAAATTAATAAAGAGAAGAGCAATGGTAAAATAACAGTGCTGTCACAAAGAATGTACTCGAAATCCCCCTTGTTTTCTGCTTCGTCTGCAAATTGTAACGCTTTCACGTTGATATAAAAGCTTACTGTATTATTACCCGCCTTCTTCAATGAAACGTGTGCTGCATTTCTAAGAAAAACATTGAGACGTACTGCGTAATGACCTAAATTAATCCTAACATTAATTATATTACGTTACCAAAACGAACGAACAGATGGACAAAAGGATAGCGAGAAGGGAGAGGCAGAAAGCCGAACATTAAACACGCGTCGCGCGATACACAATTACTACTATCACGCGTGTTAGGCTACAAGCACTAACTTTTTTTTTTTCAGACGGACAGTGATAAAATACACTACCCTTCCCCAGAGTTAGGTTTTAAAATCATAAAAAACGCTTATTAGGAAAGATAACAATAGATGGGTTTACGGTTGAAAACATAACAGTACCCAGACAGCATATCTTCGAAACAGGAGGTAGAAAATACATATTTTGAACGCAGCCACGTAGCTCTTTTAAAGTGGGAAAATTGGGTTCCTTAGGGCTTGCTGACAAATAATATGTAAAACGTTACGCCAATAGTCCAGGAATTAATAAATTATACCCAAAATAAAATAGTGAGGCTGCCTGACAGCATGAAATCATTTCTGCTCATAAAATTTTTTATAACGTGTTTGAAAAAAAAAAACCTTACGTTACATAAATAGCCTACCATGTAAACTCCAAATTGATTGGAGCGCAACAAATGAAAGCCTAACCACGATTGGTCGAACTATAAATACTATCTTTCGTTGTTAGGGGAAACGGGAAAAGGTAACATTTTTTCAAACACTTGTCGAAACGTGGCTCATTGGCCAGTCTCGCTGATATACACACTTGGGAGCGTTAGTTCGAGACCACTTGTTTAAATGATCTTGATAAAGCAGCAGTGCGTTGAAGCCAGCTCATAATTGTGTTAAATAAAAGCCTGGAAGATAGGCAGATGGAAATTTGTGCCAGTTTGTGCCAGAATTCATTGCTAATCAACGTATCTGTGTTTATTCGTATGAATTGTGGGACAGTGGTCTTGATGGTACTGAGCAGCACCTGGTCAGAGCTTTGCTGAATCCAGTGTCGGACAGCATACTCCTTGGTCCTTTTAGCTATCAGTGAGGTGTCTCCAGAGTCCAGAGGAGAATTCGAGCAGAGGAGTCCTTTCCTGCCGCCATCACGCCAGATAAGCGAATTGGCCAGCTGAGCTGAACATTATATCCCCTCATCTTGAAATGACTTAGTAAAAATAATATTAAGAGGGGAAATTAATTGTCTTAATATCAGGAACTGAGAACATCTCCAATACTAATTTCCTTAAGACAAACTATTGAAGTCATGATGACAACTACCAACAGAGCTTGAACAAAACCAAACCAGTATTACCTCATACTACCATTACACAACTGACACACATAGAACATTTGTAATAATATATGTCACTACAATATTCATATTAAATACATTCTGTACATAACTTGTAATTTAAATTGATTGTGATTCCTGGTTCCCTTGTAGTTGAATCAGGACACATATTCATTCATGCCAGTAATGAATACATATTGTTATTTGAAAGTTTATCAGTGACTCTTTTAAGATATCTTTGTAGAGTGTTATATGTATGTGAGTGTCACAGTGTTGTCAAGAGTAGTGGATTAAATTAAATTGTTTATCTGTCTGTTGTTGTGACTTACACTTCATCATACACATACCCTAGACACACAACGTAGCATCACACTATTCCAGAATAATTCTGACTGAGATATATAGATATGTGGTAGCAAGTAAGGTTATCTATAATACACTACTCTTAATAGATATAGATACCTTCACAGCTGATCTCAGTCAGTACACTAAGTTCCCTATAAGTATTTATAACATCCCACTTCACCACATATATTGGGGTCTCGCTCTTGGGATTTTGAATCTTTAACTATTAAAAATATTGGGGGTAATTCACTTCAGGGAATATAAGAATTAAAAGGTATCCTTGGGTGGAATTAAATAAGGTTGAGCTCACGGTGCCTGTGTTGTCCATTAGATATATAGTTAGAAATTGAATTGTTGGGTAGACATTATAAAAATTTACCTGATAGACAATGGCGGACCTGGCCAAATTTCGATCTGCTGCGGTTCAGACTGCAAAAGAGTTAGGATTAGATGGGCAAGTTATGGTTTCCTATGTCACTACGGAATGTGACAAATTTATTGAACGCGAAGAAAGAAGATTAGAAAAAGAAGCCGAAAGAAGGTTAGAGGCTGAAAGGGAAAATAAGAGGTTGCAAGCTGAGGCTGAGACTAAGAGGTTGCAGATTGAGGCTGACAAAGAGGCTAAAGCATTGGAAGCCGAGGAAAGAAGACAGGCTGCAGAAAGAGAAGAGAAGAGATTAGCTGCAGAAAGGGAAGCAGAAAAGGAGGAGAAGAGATTACAAAGGGAACATGAGTTACGACTAAGGGAGTTTGAGTTTCAAGGCCATGCTCCTGAAAATGGTGCCAGTCCCTTTGCCTCTGATGCTACGGTTACTCAGGGAGCCTCGACCTCAGCTATGAACTTTCATTTAGATCATTTTGTTGAGAAAGACGATGATATTGAGAGCTATATAAATAGGTACGAACTATTAGCTACCACGTATGGGTTAGAGAGAGAAAGGTGGAGCTTAAGTTATCTCAGGGACTTCGTGGGGCAGCTTATGAAGTTTTTGCAAAAATGAGCAGAGGTGATCAGGAAAATTATGACATGCTAAAGCAGGCTCTTTTGTTAAGGTATTGATAGATATGCACAGAACTTCCTACTCGCAAAAAAATTTAGAATTGCTAAAATACTACTGTATGGTGTACCAACCTCATACCAAGTTCTACTGCACGAATTCGAGCGCGTCACTCACTCTCGGAGAAATGGACTTCTCTGGGGAAAACCCAAGATCTTAAGGAAATGGTCCTTATAGAGCACTAAGAGAGTCCATGGCTCCAGACCTGAGAAAGTTTTCTCTTGGCTACACGGTGCAGAGAGGCCCTCCCGGCCCGTCCGAGCTTTCGACTCAATGTTGCTGAATAGGTATCAAGCAGCTCCCCACAGGCAGGAGGTAACAGGTATACTAACGACCTACAGGTGGATAACTCTTAGGGCAACACAGTACTTTAATATAAATCCTTGATCCTTGGGATC
>JAMPIV010017259.1:0-47643 GCA_024509875.1 Oreohelix idahoensis | reverse complement strand
GGTCCAGTAAATAGTAGAAGACATTAAGAACAATATTATGAACAGAGGCGGTAGCTTCTCTGGTAATTGTATAAAATCAACCATAACTCGATAATGGAGGCCGACCTTCTGTGTAATCTACGTTGTGCTGATTGATATTGATTGATAGCTGGATACAGAATCAGAACATCCAAAAAAAAAAAGACCTTCCACACTCGTAAGAAACTGGAAGAAAGTAACAAGAACATTATGGATGGAAAATTAATATAGAAACAAGCATACGTGGTGGTGCTTACCCATAGGGTTCCGAAACCCCGTACCTTACGTACGACAATCTAAGCCTAGCTAAGTCAAGCGACCTCACCTGACCCCACGGGTAACCAAACTTATGTCATCACCGGAAGATCAAATAACCTGAACACTGCAAAAACTACGAATTTAGATCCACCTACAGCTGCACTTGGACAAGGTTGGCGAAACACTGACCGGAAAGTAACACAGTTAATCAACAAGATCAAATTATACAGACGCAATCACTTCTGTTGTCTCCTATTTCTTGTACAGTATGAGTTCTGGGACTAACTGAGATACGGACCTTGATACCACATCAGGTCCAGCGATAAATAGTAGAAGACACTTAATTTTGCGACATTAGTTATAGAGCACAAAGGGGATGTTTATGTTTTGTATAGAAGATAAAAACACATAAGGCAGGGCATCATGAACTACCGAATGCTAGTGAAACGTCGAAAGCTTGCCTGGTATTAGTCATGTGATCCACACTCGTCAGGTACCAGCCCTTTTCAGACAACGTAACTCCAGATAACTCAGCACGAAGGTAGAACACTTGGACAAGGCAGAGAAAATCCTGGGTTGAAAGCACAAATGAGTGGCACTTATTGGACACCTGGTTTCTCCTGCACTTGCCACGTACCTTGCCCGAGATTACGAGACCGACTCCGTGGCTAGTCCCCGGGCGTCACATGCCCCCCATGGCAAAGCTAGCTATCCCCAACGACCAATGAGCTTTGCTGGCTGAGTGATTTCCAGCCCCTTGAAACCACGCAAGCCACACACTCTTAAACTCTAGCGTGGGCGTTCTTCAGCTGAGCCCCCCCCTAAACTGAACGATTCACGGTCTTCGGGTCTTCGGTTTCCTATACCAAACGTACTGATGGTCCAACTCAATCCAAACTGTTCTCAATGGACATTGTAGGTCCCCCCCAGGATCCTAGTAGTAGATTTTCCACATGGAAGTTGGGAAAAGGGGGACTATGCCTTTCTTTCCTAAAAATAAACAAAGGAGGGAGTCATCACCGCCTTTCATTTCACTCCCCTATCTGGAATAAGGCGTTAGACAGGCCCCTGGAGGTATGTACTTTCAAGGCACTCTTAGGCCTTTCAAGAACCCTCTCCACACTCTGTGTCAAAGAAAAACCCCTCCCCGAACAGAGCCTTAGTGCTTAGAAGTATGGACCAAACCATCGTACTTCCGACGAGACCCGTGCTCACAACCCGCCTAGCTATCTAAGACGATGGTGACACCCTGAGCCCCCGGCCCTACATAGGCCACCTAACCATGTGCCCTTGCTAGCTATTTAGTAAGGCCAAACAAGCAAGGTGGGGTACACAAGATGAGACAGTATACAGCCGGGAACTCCTGCCCTTAAATGACGCATCACTGATTGCTAAATCAGTAGTGTCTGTCCCAGGCAACCTGGCTGTAGGCTGGAGGAGAGTGAGCCCCCTGGCTGTAAATGTAGGGGGTTCGTACGGCTCTAAGGATAACAACAATAATGCGTATGTTATCACAAGTATCGAAGACTCCACAGAGAAACACTTGAAGTCTAGGAGTTGGATCAACTGGTCCCATAAATGTGACGCAAGTCGTTCTACTTCTGTTGTTTAAACAATTAACGGAGATATTATAGACTCCCAAACATACCTTTAGCTCATCAAGGGTCTAGTGTGAATTCGCTGGATACAGGGCTCGGGAGTTTCCTTCAGGCCATAAATCGGACAGTGATTCCTCAGGGGTTTACCGAACCCGTTGTAAAACACGTAGTCACCACAAATGCGTACAGAAAACAACAAAGGTGATGTTGTAAAACACGTAGTCACCACAAATGCATACAGAAAACAACAAAGGTGATGTTGTAAAACAAGTCGTAATCCCAAATGTGTACATAAAACCATAGATGATGGTGTAAAACAGGTAGTAACCACAAATGTGTACATAAAACAACAAAGGTGATGTTGTAAAACAAGTAGTCACCATACATGCGTACAGAAAACAACAAAGGTGATGTTGTAAAACACGTAGTCACCACAAATGCGTACAGAAAACAGCAAAAGTGATGTTGTAAAACACGTAGTCACCACAAATGCGTGCAGAAAACAACAAAGGTGATGTTGTAAAACACGTAGTCACCACAAATGCGTACAGAAAATAACAGAGGTGATGTTGTAAAACACGTAGTCACCACAAATGTGTAGAGAAAACAATAAAGTGATGTCGTAAAACAAATAGTAACCACAAATGTGTACAGAAAACAACAAAGGTGATGTTGTAAAACAAGTAGTCACCACAAATGTGTACAGAAAAAAAACTTTATGATATATACATACAATCGTTGTTAAGTGGCGGGAGAATATTGTGTATGCTCTTTAGGGCTAGGGGGATATAGCGAGTTAAGCACTGGTCTCCGATGGTTCTGTTGTTTGGGTAACTTTACGCCAGGTTAAGGTGCCAAACGCTGACGCTCATCAGACATCATAGAAGGTGTTGGTTGCAGTGAAACCGCGAATGGCTCATTAAATCAGTCGAGGTTCCTTAGATGAAAATGGTGTAAGGGCATAAGGTATAGCATACATAGGGACACGCGGCATAACATATATATGTGTTCTGGTGCTAGACTGTACCGGCTGCACCGTTCCTCTGGACTCACCAGCAGGGGCATGCTGCATGGGGAACAGCTTGACCTCTTTATCCGAGCACCCAACTACGTGCTCACCGAGATATCGTTCCGGGGGCGCGTTCCCATAGTCAGTAATGACTGAAAGTGATATCCCTTTTTTCTTAGATGGTAGATGGCAAATGTGTGCTGCGAGGGCAGCTGGGGTACAAAGATGTGTGCAAGAGAGACATAAAGGCACTGGACATAAATCCAGAATAATGACGTTCCCTACACCTCAGATCGGGTTAAAAGAATCTCTTACAACAGAATAATTAAAAAAAAACACGCTGAAAGAACACAAGAAAAAAAAAAAGCAGCTGTGGGGTATCCCCACAAGGGCACATTATCCCCATAGTCAGATACAACTGTGTTTGTAACAACTAAAACGTGCTAAATCCGGAAATAATGATATAAATGCAGTACATTCTTCTTTGTTGTTCCAGAGCGTAGAAGAATGTACTGGGTTGTACCTGTGACGTACGTCTAGTTTGACAAGTGAAGTTTCCCTGATATGATGGATGATTTAAAGGGACCTTTAGCTTTTCATAACATTAGAACCCCTGAACATTTGTTGTAACTTTTCGTTTGCCAGAACTCATTCCACCGGGACTCATTTAGATAATGCGGCACGAGATCAAAGAGACAGACTGAGGGATTTCAGGGGAGACTATCGGCGTTATCAAAGACAGTAGTGGTCCCTGATACGAGACGCAGTTGCTTGCCGCTAATTTCGCGTCTCGGTGTCAATCGCAACCGAGCGAACGGGGGAAAGCCGAAACGGGCAGCAGCGAACGGAGATACGAAGACCAGGGGGCGGCTTCTTCTCTTGATTTGGCGGTCAGAGCCCCAAAAGTTCGTGAGATCAAATAAGCTGTCAAGTTTATCATGTCCCACTCAACTTACATTCCATTTTAGCTAAATAGACCATGAAGACTAGACACGTTATCACTCGCTGGCCAGACCTTTACAGAAGCACTAGCTTTATTGAAATCTTGTTATAGATTTTCCCCTGGATTTTATATATAAATTTGCAGTGTTTTCTATTCTGTGCAAAGCGGTAATATATATTGCGTAAAGTGATCAGTGGTCTAGTTCAGTCATTCTATTTCAATGGATTTTGTGTTAATTTAAATCTATTAAATTAAACCATCTCAATAGTTCCAGTTGTAAATATAATGATCTATCTATTATATTATTTGAAAAGATAATAGATGCTTAAATTAACTTTTAAAGTCGCGAAGGAATTTATAATTAATAAATTCAGGTAAGTCCTAGTTTTATAGATGTGTTTTAACCACTAGAATTCGCGCAGTGTTTATTAAATACATAATTAAATACTCGAGTGTATTATAGGCTTAAAGGGAAATTTATCGCGCTTGATTTTTCGGTATGTTACATGTCTTTTTTCTTTTATACAGAGTGATCGTACCTGCGGTCCCAGCTAAATAAAGAAAGAAATAAAGAAATCATCCTATAAACTTCCAGTCATATTGAAGAAACATTTCTTTTAAAATATAATCTTGTGGCGGTCCTTGCGACCTAGCTGTCAGAATTAAATGAAATAAAGCCCACCCAAGAACATTTTAAAGAATAATCATCAAATTACCCTTACAAACCTGTAAGATAAACTGGAAGGTACTCATCGCCAGTAGCGATATCATATTTACTGTTTACTGTGAGAGAGTACATATTCTCCTGACTGTGACCGAGCCTAGTTTTTTTCCTCAATTGGATTTAATAAAACTATCATCACGCATTGAAGGAATTTTACCATAGCGGAGGATTAAAAGAGACCACTTCATTTTCACCCCTGTGCCGAACCGTGTTAGTGCCATCCCATAGACTCCTTTTAGATATATAATAAAAACACGAGAACTCTTAGTCTTCAAGTCTTGCGATAAGTGAGAATATTTGTTACCAACAAACCCTCGCAAACATCTGGGGCGGGACATCGAAGGACTAGACAGTTCATATGACAAAAGATTACTTGCTGTTTTTATATACTTTTATGGATCGTCTGAGGCTGCATTCGGTAAGTGTGTGAGTATATGAGTGTGGATCCTCACGCGTGTGCATGAATGACAGGAAATTAATTCTTTTGTGTAACCACTTTGTTAACTTGCTTACCTGGTAATATATATCTTTTCTGTATACCCTACATTGTTCCTTTAAGTGGGATAGTTGATAATTTGTTAACTATGTTTAAAACCCCCTCCTTTTCATTTGCTTAGTAAATGGAAGAACAATTGGGAAGAACAGGATTTCTTTCTATCACCTATACATAACGTTGTAACCCCTCTTTCAGAGTAATTAACTTTACTGTTAGGTTAACGTACCTATGTTCCTGATATTATCTATCTCTGGACTGGGTTTATCTTTGTCTAATAAGCGGGAAGGGCTTAGTCGATACCAATCTTCTTCACCCCTCCCACACTTGTTATTTGCATTTGTGTACTTATGATAATGTATGTAATACCTGATATTTGTTAGTGATTGATGTTTAAAGTGAATAAAATCACCTAAACTCATTTAGTACGGTGTTGGACATACCCACAGCCCAACATTTCCCCTATTCGTTTAACATAGTTTGTATCTACATCGTCTGTGTGTGTGAAAAACACCAAATCGGTGTGCGCGCAGATGCGAGTCTGGAAAACTGGCAAATAATTGTTTGACCAGGAGAGCGGAAGAGAAGATTGAGAGAAGCGATTTGTCGTAAATAAGTCTGTCTTTACTCTCCTCCAGCACGCTGTGAAGCAACTATTTAATATCTACATTTTCTATCACTGAGCTTTCCATCATCATTTTCCACTCTAAACTGGACCACTATTTCTACGACTCTTTTCTCTCAAAATAAATTTACGACAGTACCTGGGTGGGTGGAGTTAAGGTAGATTGGCACTGCCCTTTTTACGTCGCTCCGTAGGCGCTTCCTACTAATAAATGAACGGCTGGTATTCTCGCATCCTCTCTTTTCGTCATCAGTCTAGAAACTGACAGAAAATTTACCTGTTTATATGTTGCGGATTTTTATAAATATATTATTTTCATTAGTGGATTTCTTCTGGCTTCTATTGTATCTATTCAACTTTGCCGCAACCGTGGGTTCGTTTTGAGTTTCTTGCGTATTAGCGTGATTGTTCATCAATAAAATTCATTTCTTATTCAATCACTGGGTTGTTGTTATATGTCTTTGAGTTCGTATTAATATGGCAGAGTTTTATATTTGACCACAAGTTGAAGGTTAACGGTCAACAGTCAAATCAACACAACTGTATGAACTGTCCTATATGTAACTCTGTAAAATACATCAGCGACTTAAGACGACTCGATACAATTTAATTGATCCGATAACAATACAATATAAAGCACGCAAGTAATATGTCTTTCTCATTGAAGGAGACGTTATACATCACAGTTTGTAACCTGTCATGCACATGACATTGTGCGTTCATTTTAAACCGTCGTAATGATTATGTTCATTATCTTGATTCAAATACTTGGCACATTACAATATTTAAGCAGCATCAATGCATTTCTGCTAAATATTCAATTTTTGCTTCGGATCAGTGTCTATCATTCACGTCAGAACTCTGTCTGAATAATAATCTCAATTTGGCATCACTCGTCATGCTACACTAGCCATGTCGCTTTCATTAGCGTTACACATTAACTTCGCGTTCGTATTCCACGAATATCACGTATATAAATCCCTACGTTTTATCCCTTACGCTTTACACAATTGTGGACTCACCGGTCCTTATCCACATATTATTATATCAGCTTTTTTTTTTTTCTTAACCAGCGGCACTTATGCTTTCAGCCCTTCGGCCCAATGACATGTCATTGCGAGGCTGGGGAACCTGAGGACTTTCCTTCCAACCCGGTCAGGAGCTTCGCTCCTTCCCATCCACAGAGGGTTTATCACAGGAGCCGTTCAGGTTATTCAGTCAAATTTCCGGTCGTAAACATTCCTTCAAACGCTGACGCCCGGGTTTGAACCATGAACACCTGGTCGCCAGTACAACGCCCTAGCCATTACACCAGCGCGGCTCCCATATCAGCTTTTAAAAGCCCGAACACAGACGGTTATACACATTGGCTAGTGGCTCTGCCACGTAATTTTGAACACTGCCATCGGCCCGAAGGCTACACTAATACTCTGGTCGTTACTAGACTTCAGGCGTCAGCAACCATTTTACGCGTACCTTTTGAAGTCTAACTAGTTGTGGTGCTGCAGGGTGTGACAATCAAATGAAAATAACACCAAGATGATAGAAAACCGTGCAGCAATCCTTAACATCTAAAGATACGAACTTAACCAGCAGAATAAAGCCATTGGTGTTGTAATAGTGTGTTAATAAAATCTATTTTTCAATAAATTCGCAGATAATCTCAGTAGTTAATCTCAAGACTAACATTGGCCTTGACATTTTCTATTATAGCTGTAGTAAATTTGTTCTAAAGATGCAAAAGCGAAATATTAGAGATTTCACCATAAAAAGCATCCCATGCATACTTTTGAATGAAGCTTTTATAACCAGTACGCATCGTGGGTTCTGCATAAAGTCTAGGCAGCTTGTATCAAACAACTCATACTGGACTAAAGTAAAAGTATTTTTGTACCTTTTGGGGTAAAGATGTAATGGTTGAAAGCCTAAAGCTACGGAGACCATTGTCGCTTTTATTCTTGTAATTTACAAGACTGTAATCCTAAGAACTGAATAAAAGTTGCTTATCCAAATGTTTAATTAGCTATCTTCTTGTTCGAAATCTCTAGAAATTTCATTTGATTCTCGGCGTAGAAAAACTGTAGAGGAAGATGCTGATTTTCAGCCAGAAATATCTTCCAGTGAATCTCACTTTTTATACAGTGTGCACTAAACGATTTGCTGCGAGATCTAGTCCTTTCCAAGGACCCTGAAGGTTTAGAATGCATACTGCAGCCAAAGGTCTGCCTTGTCCTGGTATATTCAGAGACCAGAGTACGACATCCGCATTGGATCAAAAAAAGGTGACATCAGAGAGATCATTTAACTGTAGAATCTAAGACATACTGCTTAATTTGTTGAATGGACTTTTAACTCTTCTCCGCATAAAGCTGAGACATGTGAAACAATCGTCAAGACTTTAAATAAGGAGAGTCAATGTTCCACATAATAAAAAGGTAGTACCATAAGCAGAAACTGTCGTATGGGAGTGAAGTGTTGGAGACTTCACAATACTTGGTCCAGCTTTTCTTTACAATGAGATGGGGTAACTATTTCTTTTCCTCGTTTCCTGTTTCCTTTCCTAACTCAAGAGTATAGTCAGCTATCAATTTACAGCTGTGTAGACTGGAGCGTGACTCTACTAGATTTCAATCCTGCAACCTGATAGTTGTGCTGCGAAAGCAAAGCGCTCTAACCACTCAGCCAACCCGATACACATTTCACGCATACACGTGGCAAGTCCCAAGATCTTAACGAAACAAAACTGAAAGAAGCCATCGTTACAGGCCCTGAAATTAGAAAACGCTGTCTAGATCTGGAATTTGAAAGTACCATGAATGAAGAAGAAGAATCAGGGATGCTTTCTTAGAATGTTATTAGAAAATTTCTGGGAAATAGGCAATCCAGATTTCGAAAATAGTGTGCTAAACGCGTTTGGAAACCTGTGTTGTCCCATGAGCCTAAAATTATGTTGTTTGCTATTCCATATGGATTACTTTCCAGAAAAGCACATAGCAGTAAGTGAAGAACGGTACAAGAGATTTAGCAAAGATGTCAGGGAAATGAATAAGAGATATCAGGAAAGTAGATCGTTCATATGCTTGCTGACTATTAGTGAATATTGAAAAGAGGAGCTAGAATCAGCAAATTCAGAGCAGGCCACAAGACGTCTTGGCAAAAAAGGCAAAAAATCCACTACAATGACGAAAAGAATGTATAACTCATTGTTTAAAATAAGACATGTATTAATTTGTTACACTTATCACGGGATTGCCTCCACATGAAGCTATCGCAGAGTCTGAGGGGATAAGCTTGTGTTTCTTAAAGAAGATATACTAAAGTCAAACGTTTAAATCTGCTTGGTCTAGACAAAATATAATAATTTAAACTACGTTTGGTTGGCGACTTTCACTGCGTAGAAAGCTGGGAACACGTGAGCAAAAAGTATCAAATATTGTAGCACACGTTTAGACTCCGGCACTGTGTTCCACTGAGTCGAGACGACACCTTCAGACAAGCCAGAACCGAAGAAAAGTAGGATTTCAATACAGAGGATTGGACCAAGTATTGACGATCTTCTGAAATTAACCAGCACGAAAACTCGACTTTATGATACTGGAAACCACAAAATCCTTGAAGCCTATAAACAGGATAATAGGATTATAATTAAAGTAACACTCGTCTACCTGTAAGACAGCCACAAAACATGTGGCCCGACATTATTCAAAAATCTTCCTATGGCAGACGTCGGAAAAAAATATTTCCCGATTATACGTGGTAAATTGTAACGTATACAAAGTTATCATTTCATATTTTACATTTGACATGTTTAACTTGCTGGTGGTTGTATATGTTCATAAGAGACTGGCAACCTCAGCATATGAAAATGATAGAGTCATGAACCACTACAGCAAGCGCAGGTGACTGCTTCATGCCGGTTCTCTCACAGAGAACCAAAAACAGAGGTAGCCCCAGGCTCCAAGTGGAGCTGTGAGTGGGTGATGATGACATCATGGTATACATATTTATTATATTAACATTTTAATAAGTTTATAGTTATATTTAAACATCTGTATACCAAGCAAAAGTCGTTTCCGCTGTCCAGTCACATTTTTTTTCATCAAATTAACTGAGAGTAACGATGATTTTTCATCCAAACCACTGGGTTTATAATTTATGCTCAAGGAGGGTAATATTACTGAGAAAAAAGGGGCGGTGGATGTGACAGAGGAAAGGCGCTTGACTAGTGTCAGGAAACCAATACTTAGCAGAGACATTTATTTCTTCTAAAGTTTGTGGTACAATTTAGTGATACCAGTTTGTGGTACAAGTTAGAGAGACCAGCGTGTGATACCAGCTTGATACGAGTTTGTGGATCAAGAGCTTGTGGTCTACGCTAAATGCCTGCCTTTGACGGGTTCTGAAGATCCTTGCTTTGACGTTTGGAGCAGTTACCCCTGCAACTACGCATGGGACGTGCGCTCACCACAGAAGTATACAATTGACGGAGCATTCAGCAAACCAGTCTAACAACTGGCCAGTTAAGTGGTTTTAGACCGGCCAGAGCAAAAGACACTCTCCTCAAAAAGTCAAAAAACCACCTGCACTTTAATTTTCCTTGTGGAAAAAAATCCTCATTTCAATTTCTAAATTCATTTATTTATTTACTCGTGTTCAACAATAAATGATTATTACATTTGTTATTTGTATTTACAAATTAATAGTTGTTTTAATTATTACAGAGAGAAGTGCACATGTATGAATCAGTGATCTTAAATATAAATTCAACAGAGCTACTAAGATAACATTTTACTGAATAATTCTGTTGAGGGCTCAGAAACGAGCTAATATATCTTTAACTTCATAGAAAAAAAAAGGGGGGAGATGCAAAGGTCATGACGGCTTTGATAAATTCAGCATTGTGCTTGATTTCTTAAATATCCATGAAGATTCCCTAACATAGAGGCTGTCGTGAAACGAGTTGTGTAAACCCACTACTTTGTTAAATCCCTATGTCGAGAGCCCAACCAATCAACGAGCACCGTTCACCAGTCGCTGAGCCAGAATAAATTACAAGAAGTTACGCCAGGAAAAAACTTAAGCCCTGTTTTTTTCGGATGCGGGTCGCGGCCATCTTGTTCACGCAATATGGCGGAAAAAACGGAATAAAATTAGCCTGTACGAGGCATGAGACCAAACTGCAGACAGCCAATCAGCTTACCCCGCCCGGGAACCAACTAAACGCTTTCTTTAAGCTGTAGAAGTTACTTCACCTGCCTATATAATCGGGCGGATTTTATGCATAATCACACATCACCGACACGACGCCACAGATACCGACCGACTGAAGAGGAGAAGCTGTCACCTTGATTTATAGCTTACCTGAGTGCATTGACCTGCAGCCTGCTTCACTAAGTCGAGTCAAAACCTGGCCGGTTTAAAAATCTTAGAGGGTAAATATATTTTTACTATAAACTGGTAGGAAAATAGGCCTTCAGCAGATAATATAATGTTGGTATTTGTTGTGTGTCATTTATACTACCTACACCTGTATATATTTAATATATTTTGGTTCACTATGAATATATCATGTTACTGATTGTATCTTGGGGGAATTAGGTATAATGATTGTATTTCCTGATATGATTGAATAGACGAAGACTAATAGGACTCATACTTCAATCTATTGTCTCCTATAACTTCTGTCTATTGTCTCAGATAACTTCAAACTGAAATATAACCAAAACAGTCTTTGTTAGTACTCAACCTATTGTCTTCTATAACTTCAATCTATTATCTCAGACCAACTGAAATATAACCAAACAGTCCTTGTTAGGACTCAACCTATTGTCTCCTATAACTTCAATCTATTATCTCAGACCAACTGCAATATAACCAAAACAGTCCTTGTTAGGACTCAATCTATTGTCTTCTATAACTCAATCTATTGTCTCCTATAACTTCAGTCTAATATCTGAGATAAAACCAACTGAAATATAACCAAAACAGTCCTTGTTAGGACTCAATCTATTGTCTCATCTAACTCCAATCTATTGTCCCATATAACTCCCACCTGAAATATAACCAAACAGTCCTCGTCTCATATACTCCTATCATAAGAACATAACAATATTGTTAGGATATATGTTACCAGCTAGTATAGCACTTGTCAGAGAGGGCCTGGTATATTATAGGGGGAAGGAAATGGTTGTATCACACCTAGGTGTACATATTATTGGATGTATTCATGTATTGAATTTATATTATGGGATGTATTCATGTATTGAATGTATTTATGTATTGAATTTATATTATTGAATGTATTCATGCATTGAATTTATATTATTGAATGTATCCATGCATTAGTTTATCAGAAAGAATGTTTTGCAAGTAGACACCTGTCTTGTCTCGCTATTGCTAAATCATACTGAGCCATGTTGTCATTCATCCTACATGCAGACACCTGAGACACGCTCATTTCACCCACACTAGAAATAGGTGGGCTTGGGGACAGAAATTAGCCCCTATTTTTACTTGTTACAGGTTTTATTCGTGTCATCAAAACTGAGATCGTGGGTCGTCAATCCAGCTGCCTGGAACTCCGCAGGAGCATAGAGGTTGCACAGAATCTACATCTTTGGTCCCCCTCAGTCTTGGGTGGGCTAAAGGAACGATCCTCAGCCGGTTTTGTGTCAACCAAACTAAGAAGGACAGAACTTTTGAGAGATGAGTACACATTAGTACCATTTCCGTCGGCAATTGTGAGCAAAGTTAGTGTCAGTGACGAGAAAGTGATTTAGCGTAGAAAGAGACAAGATTAACAGCATAGCTGATAAATGATATATACTTAATTAACAGCACAGCGGTTACATGTACTATAATTGAATAACAGCACAGCTGATATAATTTTTGTTCCTATAATTGGAAAACTTGTTGTAATATATTTACATATCTATATAAATATAAATATTTGTAAATCATATGTAGACTTACAAATCCATTACATTCCATTTTTCAACATCCACCCTTCAGCACAAGAGTAGATAGTGTATATACTAAATAAATAATAAGGAAATTGTATTTGAAGACTTGTCAATTTTATCATTGTTAAGTAAAATCTGTTTCCTTGTCTTAATATCACAGTTAGTTACACAGCGGAGGTGGCAATTTATGTCGGTCTCCTCTCTACTAATTTTTCGAGATCAGATCATTCACAGCCGTAACTAATTTGTGATAGACCAGTCCACTGTATACTCTAATTTGTGGCCATTGTTGGACCAATACTGCAGAGCAGGGGAAACTATGCCGTGACAACACTCTTAGCCTACCTTTTTTAATTCCTTAACTGTTCCGACTGAGTGTGATGAGTTACTGTTAATTTTATTTTCAACTCGCCCCATTCTTTTTTTCCATTTTTATTATTTGGGTTCTTTAATTTTTCTTAGGCGGTCGAGTTCGTTAGTTATTAATTCTGGGTTAGTCTTTATGGCGTTAGGATTACTCAGACAACCTTCATCAACCATTTTATATGTGGGGATGGGAGAATTCCCCCTACCCAGTTGTAACGTGGAACCAGTGATTCATTCCGGTAGATAGGTCAGAAGCGTTACAGAAAATTACGTATAATTTTGGCGAGTGAGCAGAAATAATTTTGCGATTGCTCGGTCAACGATGAGTCAGAGGTTAAGCTTGTGATATGATTGGGTGGGTTCGATTTAATTTATGTGCAGGCATGATATTAGGTCAAAAGTTGGATAAAAGCGGTTCCTGTGAGATGATGCCTGACACGATGACTCACCGCGTCTGTCTTGCATTAGGCTACTAGCAATATATATAGTGAGCGCCAAAGCTAGTTATCGCTCACAAGTCAAGAAATTTTGCGCCGTGAATAAGCGCCATTTCAGTCTGCCTGGTTCCTGGAGATTCTGTATATTTGGGTATGTTCATAAATTAATAGTTGTGTAGGAAGTTTTTTTTTCTGTAGGATTTTAGCACGTTAGTGTAAGCTTTCTTCTGGGATTAAATTTAATTTTTATTAGTCCGGAGTTGGCATCAATTGCTGACTTATACAAAACTAGAGCCAGTGCAATGTAAGTTTTGTCTATAATTATACTATGTATAAGTTAGCAGTATCTATGATTAGTGACGGTTCTTGAGATAATTAACTGTATGAGGTTAGGTGCTAAGCTAGACGGGAGCTCTGTGTAATGTAATAAAGAGGTCAGAGTAACCGCTTTTGATTATGATAATTTGTAGTGAATATACGCGGGTGTGGTTTGTGTGTTAATAAGTTGTGCTATTTGGTAAAGTAGTCAGAAGACAAGGGGTGAAAAAGAGGGGAGGGGGGTTCAATATTAACATAGATGGTGTATGTATAAGTGTGTTAAATAATTTTGCTAATTTGATAACCTTCCCGGGGCAGTCTTTCATACGAATAGGGCTGGATAATTATTCAGTACAGTAGGGTATTGGCTTCAGGGAAGCGATGTTGTGACGCCTACGAGGTCACGCACACAAAAGAATCAGGTCAGCCCGCGTCTGGGTTTAACGTAACAGAGCGCGAGTAAGTTGTGCAGGAGAAAGGGAGCTGTAATTTAATCTGACCCTCGAGCAGTAACATCTGTTTTATTTTTTGTATGTAGCTTGTGTGTAGGGGGGAATTATTAATTTAGGGGACACCAGGGTGTAGGTGAATCTTGGGTGTTAATGTGTTATGTATTAGGTAATTTTGAATTTTTGTATAGATGTTGTTATTTTGTTTTACAGCGATTCACGGCGAGGAGGTTGTAGATAACCCTAAGCCTACAACGGACTTTGCCTTCTCGGGAGAGAGAGAGGCACAAGACATCAGTGTAATTGAAGAAAACAGGGTGCGCGCTTTGTACCTGGCGCCCAGTTACGTCTGCAACACTGAGAGGAATTAGCAGTTCTCTTGACGTGAGGAAACATACCTCAGCGGGGGACTTGCTTCTAAATAGGAGCTCTTAGCTCGTAAAGGCCAATACCCAAAACAGGCAACGTTGCCTGGTGTTGTTTCCATACTGCCACAATAATGCAGTAGGCCTAAACCCGAAGCGGGTTAACTAGTCGGTTTGAAGAGTGTCATCAGCAGTGATAAAATCTTCAGCCTTATGCAAATAGATAGATATATATTTATCAGTATTCTGGAAAGGAGAGAGGGAAAACATGCCTTTCTAAATGCTAACTGGAGGAGGTGCGTGACGAATAACAACTCATCAGAGCCTCAGACGAAGACGATAGCGTCAGAGAGGCACTGAACAGAAACAGAGGAGAGAGAGGAGTTTAGCGAGGGAAGTAGGGTTAGATAGAAGTACTTAGAGGACAGCCTCTTAGGTAGTGCGGCAGAATCCATTAGCGTCGCATTTCTTTGTGGTGTATTAGTTAGGTGTGCAGGACCGCCTAGAGCGCCTTTGAGACAGTGTAGTCATTTAGTTTATAAATCTTCAGCGGGACAGGGTGTTTAGTTAGTAACAATAGTGTAGTCAGGAGTGGTGGCTCTTACTTAGAGACCCCCACCAAGTATATGTCTTTATCCTTAGTTATTTTCGTGCAGGTGTGAAAGAGAGCGTGGTAATTTTTATATTGTGTCTTTCACTTGATTTGTTCTTTTTTCCAGGTTGTGCGAACTCGCACGTTATTGTTGTTTGCTGTGGTATTGATTGTGTTGTTTAATAAACTATAAAATGTACACTGGATCAGTTTATCTTTAACTATACTGTACTTGTATGCTTTGACTGTATAGTGGTGTCTGTGGATAATTTAGTGTAACCTTATCTCCTTTCTGGTAGTCAGACGTGGTGAGACAGTAGCTAGTACATAAGTCACAAGTGGCGAGGGAGAGTCAATCTAGTTTCTCACCCTTGAAGCTATAAGTCTCATCCCTCCACATTCACTGTAATTCTCATCTTAATCTATCTTCTCAGGCTTTCTCAAAAACTGGTGTCTTGTCTCTGTACTCAGACAGACTCTAATTTAATTAAAGCCACTTTGTGACACCGAGGAACATGTATTTATATATAGATGTTTTCCCTTGTGCAGAGATTTATAACATCTATACATAGTTTATTGTGCTTCTAAATTGCATTCCTGTACACAATCATTCTATATCATGTCCGTTTTTCACCTCTGCAAGTACATCTGAATTTTTTCCTCTTTTACGCTTTGCATGCTTTTTTTGTCATTACAAGAAGCTTTAATCATTTAAACATACCTTTTTGTGTATTATGTGAAGCGTTAGCCGTGTAAATCTATGTGTGCAGTAAGAACATAATAGATTTGATAGATCCCCAGCCCCACTTAACCTAAATGTCAATATGATTAAGCTTAAACAAGCTTAAGATTTTAAATATCTAGGACGTATTTTCACAGAACATAGAGACTAATTTAAATAAGGTGTCACAGCGCAGTGATTAATCAGCTATATCCGTTACTCAAGTATTAGTACGGACACTAGACGACAATTGATAAAAACTATATAGGACACACACACAGGTCCTAGAAAATCTATGAATAAAATTAGAAGTACGGGATTACAGTTATAGAGATGTAATAGTTTAGCCTGATAAAAAGTCACAACACTTTACTGAAAATCATAATTAAAGTTTAAAAACAAACGTGCAAGTGGAAGACAGCTTTATAAGTGGCAAAATTGTAATAATAGATGGGCAGGAACGAAGCTATCAATGTAATATCAACAAGACACAGAAAGCGTTGAAGATACATTGCAGCCATCCTTAGATGTGAAGATGGCAGCTGATGATCATGATATTATTACAAACTCTTTGCTGTCAGTGTCAGACATGGTTTCTAGCCTGAGCACAGGACAGGAACGTCACATCACTTGAGATGGCACGTAATAGAAGAGTAATTCATGTTGCCAGGAAAGACAGAGCGAGAAATAATGAGATTAGAAATACTGTAAGAACTACATCCTGCACCAAATACACAGACAGACAGAAAATAAAGTGGTTTAATTGTTCGATGAAAATGGTAAAAAATGTGGTCTCATAGCAGCTACTGCCGTAGGGGACAGAAGTGTTAGAGACTTCACTATACTAGGTCCTGCATAGTGACCTGTTCCCTTCCTCGCTGCTCTTTTCTTCCCTAAATCAAGAGATAAACCAGCGTTCTAAGAACTGTCAATCAGACGCTCAGTGAATTAGGAGCCCTTTTAATTACCACTATACGCCTACAATCTTTAAAGACCCGGTTTTATGACACGAGGAAGACCAAAAGCCAGATACATAAAACAATATTACCAACAATAACACTGGCTCACAACAGCCAATGCGGCATACCTGACTCTTAGAACGAAAACGCAACGTTTTCCGATAAGAGTTAATCTGAAATGTGACAGTAAGTTTACATAGATCTGAAAAAAGCTGCCATTAATAAAGTGTTAAGCCGTGTACGCTTTAACAGCAGTCCTGTGCTTCAACAACTTAAGTTATAAGAGTGAATAGCTGAATATTAATAATTTCTTACAACAACTTTTAATATAATTTAAACCTATTGCGAATTACATTTTAGAATGCTGCTTCAGACAAAAAATGTACGTCAAAAAAAAAAGCTATATTACATAGCTTTAAATAAAGAGAAATATAGAAGTTTCTTCAATTTTCAACTAGACTATAAGGTCTTTTATACTGGACAGGCGCCCTAATATAAACGACATATTGTGTCTAGGTTGAACGAAGAGCGCCTCGCCAAAACGCACGTTTTAAAAACAGGCGTTTGTTTCTGTCTACTGCTGTATCAAATGACAAAGAATTTTTTTTCCTCAAATTAGTATATTTTGCTGTGTTCTCAACAGAGTATATTTACTTTTGTTTCAAACTAAATGTATATTATGTAGAATCGTACACATATCTTGGAAGTAATATAGACAAAGTTGGAGGGACATACTGTGATATCAAAATAAGAATACAAAAAGCAAGAAGAGCTTTCATTGCATTGGGAAACATATGGAGAACAAGAAAAATCAAGTCCAACACGAAAATATGAACCTTCAACTCAAATGTCAAGTCAGTCCTATTGTATGGCTCTGAGACCTGGAGAGCAACAAAAACAACAACTAAAAAGCTAGACTTTTATAAACGGGTTCGTAGAATAGAAGGACTGAAATGGTATGACAAAGTCACAAATGTGGAATTGGTGACAATAACCAGACAAGTGCCAGTGGAACAAGAGTTCAGAAGAAGACGCTGGCGATGGATAGGACACACGTTGAGGAAACCTGTTGATAGCATTACAAGACAGTCCTTGTTCTGAAATCCACAGGGAAAGAGAGGCAGAGGTAGACCAAAAAACACATGGAGAAGAGAGCTGGATACAGAGGTGAAAATGATGAAGAAAATATGGAAAGAACTTGAGCGGATGGCACGTGACAGGAAGACTTGACATGTGTTTGTTGAAGGCTTATGCTCCTTATGGAGCTAAAGGGTATTGATTGATTGAAGTGTATGTATATATATATATAGTTTTTCATTATGTTATCGGTTTAGGAGCACTATCTATAAAAAAAAAAAAAAAGAACCAGACAGATATGAAATTCTTACCCATGAAGGTTATATGATTCTTTTTCTTCTTCGTTCGCCCTCAGACTTCTACATCTCCAGACAGTTTTTCGAGGAGAGAAGTGGTTCGTTGCCATAAGCCAATCCGTTTATTGCTGTAAGTTGGGCAGGACTGCAGCAGATGTTCGGCTGTCATGGGGCTGGTGCCACAGGAGCAGAGATCTGTTGGATCAATCCTGTACTTGTGATATAGATGGTACCTCAACCTATTGTGACCAGTGCGTAAGCGGAAAATGATGACCTGGTCTCGCCTAGATAGCTGGTGATAGGTATCATCTTTTGTGTGACCGGTGTGTTCTCTGCCCCATCTGGACTTGAATATCGCTTTTATAATTGTTTTAGCCATTTTATAAGTTGTCTTTACATCGTTTTGTGCAGCGCTGCCCTTTCTTTAGCAAGTTTATCTACCCCTTCGTTGCGATGTATCCACTGGACTGTGCACTTGTTGAAGCATTTGACCAGGCTTTCAAGTGAGTTTATCAGATCTTTCAATCCTATAGCATAGTGGCTCTTCAGAGCTGTTATTAGTGAGAGGGCATCTGTAAAGATCACTTTCTGTTTTTACTGCATGTACTTTGTACTCAGTAAGAGTTTCCGCTGCCTCTTTCAGGGCCGCTGCTTCAGCATTGAAGTTATTGCAGTATTTGCCAGTGGCAATTGCCATAGAGTGAATTATAATCTTTAATTTAATGAGGATGTAAGCTCCCCCATTTTCAATTGCATTTTTTGCTGAACCATCAGTATATGCATGTGCCCATTGCCTTGCTGGAAATATTTAGTCAATATACTTAGTTGCTATATGTCGTAGATTTTTGAAATGGGGAATTAAGACTTGGGTTGGTCCCTTCTGAATAGATTAGAATGGGTGATAGCCACAGTGAGAGATAATAGTAGAAATAGATTTCCACGAGTGGGATGGTAGGCTGTGATAGAGGCTGTCTCTGAAATCGAGAAATCTTCTCTCTTTCACCTATCTTCTACGACAATTTAGAGGAGTCAGACAGTCTAAACACATATATATATATATATATATATATTACATATATATATTCTATCCAATCACGTGCACGCACATACAAGACGACAGTTAGACGTTCAGACGTGGGAAAACTATAACAGATGATTATATAGATATTCTAGAACGAGCTGACCAACACGCTGATTAAGTTTAAGGGCAGTTTTAATTAGCATCTAAAATCCCATCACAACACTTAAAATTACATCAAAGCATATACAAATAGTCATAAAAATCAAGGAATTTTTACAAGAAAATGATAGACCCACAGTTATGATCTTCCCTCGATGTTTAGCCCACAGTCCCGTAAGGAGAACGATGATAGCCCAAAGAGTAGCCCAAAGAGTCACAGATACATATGATTTGGGTCCAATATTTTTCCCTTTTGAAGGTATGAACTGACTTTGATAGCAGTATCTATTCTAAGGAAAAATATAGTTTAGCAACAAAATCTTGCATAAGGAAAATTACAAAGTGAGTGAATCAAACGAAGAACATTCTTCAGTCTACTTTCACTCGGTTCTTTCATCAGGGCCCTGACTCACACAACCTTACCTACAATCGTGCTGTGGTTCGCCGTCTGGCGCAAGCCTTAGTGTACACTTCGTTTAATCTGTCTATCTGTGGATGAAGCGGATACCCAGCTCTGCAGATATTGGTTTCATTCAACGTGTCCGGGGAGCGTCCTCTTCAGGCGATCGTTCTTTCTTTACAGATTTAAGTTAATGTCACTTATTCACGAGGTAAGAGTTTGGGTTTCAGCGGGCACACAGTGTCAGAACACGAGGTTTCCCTTAATTAGGAAGATGACCGGTGGACAACTTCTCTCAACAGATAATCTTGGTTCACCACACACTTGGTCAAATAATGTCGGAAAAGTTAATGTTTTTTTCTGTAATTATTCTCGCCACAAGGCAGCATGTACATTAGAGTTTGTGAAGAAATATGATCTGGCTCAAAGGCCCAGTATAAGCATTTATTCTTTTTAAAAAAAACCGTTAGTGGGATTGGTATTCTGTCTATCTCTGAAGGCACACGCCCTGTCAGACAGGTGTTACTTGAAAAACCCACGTGGTTAAAGATATAAAATGTTTATGTTTCTCACAGGTTTGTCTCTGTACTAAACGCCGGCAAAGTTTGGGTTACCCCAGTATTCACTGAATAAAGAAAAAAACACATATGAAATATTTTACATATTATGTACTCGATATAACTTACGTTTTGAACTGCAAGCGTAGAGCTTGACTTGACGTTTAAACTTTCCCGTGAAATAAGTTATATATAAAAATCAATCAACATGAATTAGGAATACATACGTATTCCGTCAACACTCATGAGGCATCTAGCATTTATAAGTTAGTTTAGAAAAATTATTCTCGTCTGATTATTTAGCAGTTAAATTAAATTCATTATAGCTACATGATTTTAAGCTAGAAATTATAATTTATTCTGTTTTCCACTGTAACTCATCAGCTAGAGAATATAACAGACTTATAAATTAATCAATCTGCACAAAAGAAACTAGTAGGATAAAATAGGCGATTTAACACTTAATCACTCGCAAAATCTAGATATATTAAATATAATATTTACCTCAACACAGAACTACGGTATCACAACGAAACTAAGAGATTTCACTTATAAGTTTAAGTATCTAGAACGAAGTGACCACGTCTACTGCAAATGGAGAATGAGTGCAATCAAGTTTCAAACTCTGGCTAATATCTTAAACCAGACAAAGGCTCCTACTATTTCCAAAAACCCGATCTCTCCCCTCTCCTAACACCTACGTTAGCTTAGACACATGCCGTAACTGCCACCAGTGCGTTTTCACACCTCCGTTAACAAACTGACCGAGAGCGCGCGTGTCAGCTGAGAAATGCTAGACACTCTGTCTGCTCTGAGCGAGCATGTCTGGCGCGATTCACACCTCCGTCTAACTATCGGACAGTGAGCGCTCATTGCAGAGGGCAATTTTCACACTTCGCCGGGAGCTAGCCTGACGAGAAACTCTCGTGACAGCTGCAAATGTAGACAATTTGTCTGCTCATCATGTCTGATAGACTGAAATCCCACCTAAAATCATCTCGTGCAAGGGACTGACACGTTAGGTAATCTACTGCGTTTCTAAATGAGAAAACGAAACCAGGCGAAAGTTTGAATGGGAAAATAGTAATGTTTATAGTCGCAAACGTACGAATGCGAAAAACACAGGAAAAGGATAAAGAGTGATAATAAAATGGAGGACACGGGTAGAAAAAAGAAGAGAATATAGAAAATTTATAGATCATAAAACTCTCTGTGACACTATACGCTTTCTTTGAGTTTCTGTTTGAATTCCTTTACTTTCAATGCCTGGAATATCAGATTTTAGATCATGATGAAAGCACCTTCTTTTCCACTGTGGAATAATTGTGCTTGGTGGAATTTTCTTTGCGATTGAGTTTGCTAGCATGGCATCTTTGTTAATTTTTTTCTTTTGTGGGCAACACAATTAGTTCGCTTGAGACGCCTCTACCTAGCCTGCTTATTCTCTTGCACATGGGGTGTTCTTCGAGTCTCTTAAATTTTCCAGCTTGTTGTAAGATTCTATGATTCAACGGGCCAGCATTCAACATTGCCTTTAGCTGTACTTAAATATATTTACAGTATATTTTATTATTCCCACGCTTTTTTCCACATGCTTGGATTGCTGTCAGTTAGATAGATACAGATTTGCGGTGACCCAGTCAAATGTCTATACGTGAGTGACCGCAGACAAAAGGCAACCCCTGCACAGAAGCATTGCTGACATTAAGGGAGCGTCAATAAAGCGGTGGTTGTCATGGATGGCACATGCAGAGGCAACGATTTAGTAGGTGACAACTGTTGAACATTATTCAAAGAGGAAGAGTGGAGTAAGTCAGATGAAAACTGGACTAACTACTGGCAAGTCATCATCAGCCTTGGTAGAGAATGCAGAACTTGGGCCAATGGGAGGGCAGAGCTGGAAATTGATTAACTGATAAATGATCATGCAGGGGATGATGATGTCATTGTGTACACTGATGGGTCTTTAATCCGTGGTGAGAAATCAGGGTGAAGCTTCTCTGCTAGAGTAAAAGGCAGAACATAGCGGGGCTTACATGATAACCACCTCCAGAATGAGAATGCAGGTCGAGGCAGCTACTGCAGCCTTAAGGTGGCTGTTTGAGACTTCATTAACAAGGGCAGTTATTGTATCAGACTCACAATTTATACTTCGGACGGTCCAAAGTGGATGGCTCCAGCATGAACGGAAAACCTCCATAGAAGCGTCGAATCTTCAGGAACTGGTGTGGATCTATTGTCCTGGTCATGCAGGGTTACGCGGCAATAAAAGAGCTGACAGACTAGCTTCAAGAGCACCCACAGAAGGTAAATTGGATATGGATAAGGGAGATATACTGAGGGTAAATAATGATCGCCTATTAGAGAATGACACCGCAATTGATGAATCATCAAGACTAAGATTGCTTGAATCTGACGTCAAACACAAAATCAGCAGGGATGGACGTATGAGAGGATGCATCCGGCGTGTATAGAACCAGCGCGAAATAGGAACAATTAGCATTCATACCCTTCGACATTTTCTGAAGGAGAATGAGCATCTATGGGTTTGCCTGGAGTGCAGTGACGTCGATTCTGATCAACAATAACAGATCCCCACGTTTTGTATCTGCAGTCCCCTGAGGAAGGCCTGAGTAACCCCCACGCTAGATGTTTTCTCCAATGGTAACACCAAAAACTGTCCTGTTTTTCTTTTCTGTGTCTAATACTATAATTCCCTGAGTGATTAGTGTCCTGTGTCTGTAACGTTCAGAATAACTTGCACCCGTTCGAGATGCATGCTACAGGAAAATTATAAATAGCTACAGATATGACAAATGTCGACGACAACTGAACACTGAAAATAAAAACTAACAATAATTTTTAAAATCTTATCATCTTGAAATGAACATTTAATCAACAGGAGAATAAAAGAAAACACACTGAAATAAGTGTGAAGTTTCAGACAGTTTTGAAACCTAATGACAGAGGACGGCACATGTGAAACAGAAGCTAAGAATGATTATAATCAGATTATAATGATTAAGCTGACCGTGCCATTTGAATCCACATTGGACGAGCAACACTCGTTCAAAGTGACCAAGTATAATGATCTGGCCATGGAATTGAGACATGGTGGGTTCACTGCAAGGGTCATGGCTGTTGAGGTAGGTGCAAGAGGTCTCGCGGCTGCCTCAGTGTACGATCTACTGAAACTGTTGGGGTTGAGGGGACAGTCAAGAACAAGGGCACTTAAGACGCTCAGCGAAACTGCGGAAAGGGCATCGTGTTGGCTGTAGAACAACCGCAACGTGCTATGGAACTCGGGACAGTAATTTGTTTTCAACTAAAGGGGTTACTTTCGTAATTGCCTCCAGCTGGCAGGAAATAGGAGTGAATTTGACAGCAGCAACCAAGGTGGAGTGGGTTAAATTCTCTGCACTAGACTGTCAGGAGGCTGACATTTGGGAGTCATGACCCAAGTGGGCTCGCCCCCCTTAGAGTGTAAAGAAGATTAAGGGGTCGTAAAATTTGATCGACGGAGGGACAACTTCTGATGATCAGATTGTCTCTTGCTGTATCGCTCTGTATAGAGTTTCCTATCATCATCAACTGATATGATAAAAGCTGCAATCAACTACATGGCGTATATTATCATCAAAACCAATAACAAATAAATTAAACCCGAGTTACTAAGCGTTGTATATCATCTTCATTACTGTATTTTTTTCAGAAATATGGATATAAAAGAATAAAGTGCATTTCGTGTAAAGAGAAGAAAACTAATAAAAGGGTTCTAGACAAACTAGGAACCTCCAGCATGAACGGAAAACCTCAATAGAAGCGTTGAATCTTCAGGAACTGGTGTGGATCTATTGTCCTGGTCATGCAGGGTTACGCGGCAATGAAAGAGCTGACAGACTAGCTCCAGCATATACTAATTTTTTTAAATTACATTTTGTGTCCTTTGGCGAGGCGCGACCCAGTTCAACCTAGACACTGGGTTCGTTGGTTATATTATGTCAAAATATTTAAGATCTTGTTGTCAGGAATCAGTATAATTATATACTAATTGTCTTATTGAAACGTTGGTATCTAGCTGTGAAAATATCCCGGCAACTGTTCGAGAAAAAGCGGAAAAGGGGCAAATTGCACCATAAAAGCTTAATTAAACATCCACTAAAAGAACGTGCCTGCCTTGCCACCTTTTCATGGTGCATTTTGGGGAAAATACTGGAAAGGTACGCATCGCACCGTGAAAGCTAAACTGAACGTCCTTCAAAAGAGCTCGCAGGCCTTTTAATTTTTTTTCATCCTGCATTTCGCATTGACCATAAGTCATCATAAGTGTGACCTCAAAGATCCAATGACCATAAGTCATCATAAGTGTGACCTCAAAGATCCAATGACCATAAGTCATCATAAGTGTGACCTCAAAGATCCAATGACCATAAGTCATCATAAGTGTGACCTCAAAGATCCAATGACCATAAGTCATCATAAATGTGACCTCAAAGATCCAATGACCATAAGTCATCATAAGTGTGACCTCAAAGATCCAATGACCATAAGTCATCAAAGGTGTGACCTCAAAGATCCAATGACCATAAGTCATCATAAGTGTGACCTCAAAGATCCAATGACCATAAGTCATCATAAGTGTGACCTCAAAGATCCAATGACCATAAGTCATCATAAGTGTGACCTCAAAGATCCAATGACCATAAGTCATCATAAGTGTGACCTCAAAGATCCAATGACCATAAGTCATCATAAGTGTGACCTCAAAGATCCAATGACCATAAGTCATCATAAGTGTGACCTCAAAGATCCAATGACCATAAGTCATCATAAGTGTGACCTCAAAGATCCAATGACCATACGTCATCATAAGTGTGACCTCAAAGATCCAATGACCATAAGTCATCATAAGTGTGACCACAAAGATCCAATGACCATAAATCAACATACGTGTGACCATCATAAGTGTGACCTCAAAGATCCAATGACCATAAGTCATCATAAGTGTGACCTCAAAGATCCAATGACCATAAGTCATCATAAGTGTGACCTCAAAGATCCAATGACCATAAGTCATCATAAGTGTGACCTCAAAGATCCAATGACCATAAGTCATCATAAGTGTGACCTCAAAGATCCAATGACCATTACGTCATCATAAGTGTGACCTCAAAATGATCCAATGACCATAAGTCATCATAAGTGTGACCTCAAAGATCCAATGACCATAAGTCATCATAAGTGTGACCTCAAAGATCCAATGACCATAAGTCATCATAAGTGTGACCTCAAAGATCCAATGACCATAAGTCATCATAAGTGTGACCTCAAAGATCCAATGACCATAAGTCATCATAAGTGTGACCTCAAAGATCCAATGACCATAAGTCATCATAAGTGTGACCTCAAAGATCCAATGACCATAAGTCATCATAAGTGTGACCTCAAAGATCCAATGACCATAAGTCATCATAAGTGTGACCTCAAAGATCCAATGACCATAAGTCATCATAAGTGTGACCTCAAAGATCCAATGACCATAAGTCATCATAAGTGTGACCTCAAAGATCCAATGACCATAAGTCATCATAAGTGTGACCTCAAAGATCCAATGACCATAAGTCATCATAAGTGTGACCTCAAAGATCCAATGACCATAAGTCATCATAAGTGTGGACCTCAAAGATCCAATGACCATAAGTCATCATAAGTGTGACCTCAAAGATCCAATGACCATAAGTCATCATAAGGTGTGTGACCTCAAAGATCCAATGACCATAAGTCATCATAAGTGTGACCTCAAAGATCCAATGAACCATACGTCATCATAAGTGTGACCTCAAAGATCCAATGACCATACGTCATCATAAGTGTGACCTCAAAGATCCAATGACCATAAGTCATCATAAGTGTGACCTCAAAGATCCAATGACCATAAGTCATCATAAGTGTGACTTCAAAGATCCAATGACCATAAGTCATCATAAGTGTGACCTCAAAGATCCAATGACCATAAGTCATCATAAGTGTGACCTCAAAGATCCAATGACCATAAGTCATCATAAGTGTGACCTCAAAGATCCAATGACCATAAGTCACCATAAGTGTGACCTCAAAGATCCAATGACCATAAGTCATCATAAGTGTGCCTCAAAGATCCAATGACCATAAGTCATCATAAGTGTGACCTCAAAGATCCAATGACCATACGTCATCATAAGTGTGACCTCAAAGATCCAATGACCATAAGTCATCATAAGTGTGACCTCAAAGATCCAATGACCATAAGTCATCATCATAAGTGTGACCTCAAAGATCCAATGACCATAAGTCATCATAAGTGTGACCTCAAAGATCCAATGACCATAAGTCATCATAAGTGTGACCTCAAAGATCCAATGACCATAAGTCATCATAAGTGTGACCTCAAAGATCCAATGACCATAAGTCATCATAAGTGTGACCTCAAAGATCCAATGACCATACGTCATCATAAGTGTGACCTCAAAGATCCAATGACCATACGTCATCATAAGTGTGACCTCAAAGATCCAATGACCATAAGTCATCATAAGTGTGACCTCAAAGATCCAATGACCATAAGTCATCATAAGTGTGACCTCAAAGATCCAATGACCATAAGTCATCATAAGTGTGACCTCAAAGATCCAATGACCATAAGTCATCATAAGTGTGACCTCAAAGATCCAATGACCATAAGTCATCATAAGTGTGACCTCAAAGATCCAATGACCATAAGTCATCATAAGTGTGACCCCAAAAGACCAATGACCATAAGTCATCATAAGTGTGACCTCAAAGATCTAATGACCATAAGTCATCATAAGTGTGACCTCAAAGATCCAATGACCATAAGTCATCATAAGTGTGACCTCAAAGATCCAATGACCATAAGTCATCATAAGTGTGACCTCAAAGATCCAATGACCATAAGTCATCATAAGTGTGACCTCAAAGATCCAATGACCATAAGTCATCATAAGTGTGACCTCAAAGATCCAATGACCATAAGTCATCATAAGTGTGACCTCAAAGATCCAATGACCATAAGTCATCATAAGTGTGACCTCAAAGATCCAATGACCATAAGTCATCATAAGTGTGACCTCAAAGATCCAATGACCATAAGTCATCATAAGTGTGACCTCAAAGATCCAATGACCATAAGTCATCATTCATAAGTGTGACCTCAAAGATCCAATGACCATAAGTCATCATAAGTGTGACCTCAAAGATCCAATGACCATAAGTCATCATAAGTGTGACCTCAAAGATCCAATGACCATAAGTCATCATAAGTGTGACCTCAAAGATCCAATGAAGTTGAAATGGAATGGGATGAAATGACCACAGGAGAATTAGTGCCTTCATCAGGACATGCAGTAGAGAGAGAGATAAGCATAATTATCCCCCTCCTCTTTTCACCCCGCGTCATATTTTGGCGGGCTACTTGCTCGTGTAAACAGAAAAGTTAACAAACAAAAAAAAAAAGATAACAATTTATCAAATACAATATCCTGGACAAATAAAGAGACACAACCCTTAGTTGAAAACGAAAATAGAAGGGTAGGGCTGAGAACTAGATTTAGAACGAGGCCAGGAGGTAGATATCTGATAGGGTAGTACGGCGCTCTCTCTGGCAAATCTCTACATCCCTGGGTTAAAGAGGAACGACTAAGTAAGTAAGTAGAAAACAGAAGGACACAAAACTAACGGGGAACAAATAAAAATGACAGCAACGCCATAATTGTGATGATAACGTCAAGAGATGAACAGGAAAGTCTGTCAGAGTGTTTCATCGATGCCAGAAAACTGGAAATCCTTTTCGGCCAGCAATCAACAGCAAATACAACAAGCTGAAAAATTTAAGAGACACAAAGGACACCCCATGTGCAAGAAAATAAACAGGCTAGGAAGAGGCAGGCTCAAGCGAAGTAATTTTGTTGCTCAGGCAAAAGAAAAAAATAATAAATATACCATGCTAGCAAACTCAATCGCAAAGAAAATACCATCAAGCTTAATAATCCCACTATGGAAAAGAAGATGCTTTCCTGATCTAAAATCTGATATTCCAGGCATTGAAAGTAAAGGAATAGTAAAGGAATTAAGATAGACACTCAAAGAAAGTCTATAGCAACTAAGTATATTGACCAGAGCAAAGCTCTGGACACATTCATATACTGTACTATACTGATGGTTCTGCAAAAAAATGCAATTGAAAATGGGGGATCTGGCATCCCCATTAAATTAAAGATTAGAATTCACTCTATGGCAATTGCCCCTGGCAAATACTGCAATAACTTCAATGCTGAAGCAGAAGACCTGAAACACGCAGCGGTAAAACTCTTATTGAGTACAAAGCTCATGCAGAAAAACAGATAGTAATCTTTACAGATCAGTAATAACAGCCCTGAAGAGCTACCATTCCAAAAGATTTAAAGATCTGATAAACTCACTTGAAAGCCATGCCAAATGCTTCAGTGCACAGTGCAGAGGATACCAGCCCATTGCAACATTCCAGGCAAATGTGACGTGGAAATGTAAATATAGCCTCAGAAATCCGACCACCTTTGCTGCCTCGGTTAGCGTTTATGTTTTGCGAAGGCTAGGCCACGCAATTCGCTGTCTGTTTACTCACTTTTGAAGCCACGCCTATCTTTCCTGTTTACATGCGCTGATGAGTGTTTACCAATTTTCGCACCAGGCAGTCCTACCAGATGAGCGAATCACGATCGCTTACCTAAGTTTCTCACGCGAGCTGATTTGCCAATTATCAGCAATTAGACAGACGCGCGTAGAATTAAACGGTTTGTTTGTTTGATCAATTTAAGTGCGATAATAATACGTCCCGATCACCTTTGATGTCTGACATTTTCAGGGGACTAAAGTATTTGATCTACGGCAGGGGGAGATAATCTAAGAAGGCCCGTTCGCATGGGATGCCTTTTGATGTTGTTTCGGCATCGCGAGTGAGGGAACCGTAGAATCATTTATCTAGGAAGCCAAGCTCGTTGATTTTCCCAAGGTGTGAATGTTCACGTCTCTTAGAGATATTACCCTAAATCTGTATATATACTTCCTTCTCTCCTAGTCAGATTATCAAGTCTCTCAGGAATTTTTGGATAGTCTAAACGCGTATGCTAGAACCTATGTGAAACTAGGAGACTAAAGGAAGCTGGTCTAACAGCCCGTCCTAGCAAATGTTTAATCGGCTTTGAAAAGCTTGACTTCCTGGGGCATACCATTTCCCAAGGATGTATGTGGCCAGTTGCCAAAAAACGTAGAGAAAATACGTGCAGCAAAGTGGCCTAAAACGAAGAGAGACACACGTTTATTACTATCACTGTGTGCATACTACCAGAAGTTCATTAAAAACTTCAATGGCCTGACAGCACCCCTTACTGACCTCACAAAGAAGGGAAAACCTGACAAAGTTATTTGGAACGCACAGTGTGAACGCGCTTACGTCACTCTCAAGGAACACCTGTCCAAATACCCAATTCTAAGGTTACCTGGCCTTAAGAAACCTTTCATTTTGCGCGTCGATGCATCCGGACAAAGAATCGGGTCAACACTGCTTCAGGCAGATGACAATAATCCTAATCTGTTATTTCCAGTTGCATACGGCAGCCGCAAACTTAATACAGCAGAAAGGAATTATTCGACCGTGGAGAGGGAATGTTTAGCACTTGTGAATGGAATAAGAAGGCACCATGAATATCTTTATGGAGTTTCGTTCACAGTGCAAACGGACCATGCTCCTTTGGCGTTTCTTGGAGCCAATACAGAATTTAACGCGAAGATTATGCGTTGGACTCTGCTGCTAAGCGTGTATTCTTTCAAAGTACAATACATACGAGGAAAAGAAAATGTAGGAGCGTAGTTTATGAGTCGAAATTGGAGCATGGAGGAGGAGGATGCAATTGAAGATAGCAATCACTCGCAAGCTACTGATAACAGTTGCTCTATTTCCATAAATGAGACATGAAAGGGTTTCATATCTTCAAACCCGGACGAACTGTGACGTGGAAATGTAAATATAGCCTCAGAAACCCGACCACCTTTGCTGCCTCGGTTAGCGTTTATGTTTTGCGAAGGCTAGGCCACGCAATTCGCTGTCTGTTTACTCACTTTTGAAGCCACGCCTATCTTTCCTGTTTACATGCGCTGATGAGTGTTTACCAATTTTCGCACCCGGCAGTCCTACCAGGGGAGCGAATCACGATCGCTTACCTGAGTTTCTCACGCGAGCTGATTTGCCAATTATCGGCAATTAGGCAGAGCGCATATTATTAAACGGTTTGTTTGTTTGATCAATTCAAGGGTGATAATAATACGTCCCGATCACCTTTGATGTCCGACATTATTTGATCTACGGCAGGGGGAGATAATATAAGAAGGCCCGTTGGCATGGGATGCCTTTTGATGTTATTTTGGCATCGCGAGTGAGGGAACCGTAGAATCATTTATCTCGGAAGCCAAGCTCGTTGATTTTCCCAAGGTGAATGTTCACATCTCTTAGAGATATTACCCTAAATCATTATATATACTGCCTTCTCTCATAGTCAGATTATCAAGTCTCTCGGGAATTTGTTGATAGTCTAAACGCGTATGCTAGAACCTATGTGAAATAGTCCGTTAATAGCTTCGTGGGGATTATTCTGATTTCTCTGTTAATAATATAAGTTGTGCTTAAGTATTAAATGTGTTAAAAGTTTTACCATTTTATTCACTGCCATTCCTTAGCGTTAATACTTGCGAAATAGCAAACGCGTAGATATTCTCTTACCAGTAGTTCAGTAATGTAAAATCCATCCACCAATTTTTTACACCAGAAGATACGGTTTAGATGACTTAAGGAAGTATAATGCTACGAGTGACGGATAAAGTGACAGAGTAGAATGCACATTATTCTTTCTTTGTGTGTAAATTGTTTTAAATGAATAGTGTTACTATCACGTGTACAAACGATAGACGCCGTCAATCAACTAGCTAGTAATCTCAGGCGATATTTGTTAAGGGCGCGTAGTCATAATTAAATTAAAACTGACATTGTGCGCTGTGAGTTTTACCGGGTCGGGAGGGGGAAAGGCGGCATGCTTTTACCAAACCCGTACTCGTTAAAGCGACGCGCGAAAGTACAGGCTTAAGATACCGCGTGCCTTTTGATTTAATTAGGTGACGGAGAGGATAAGAGATCATATCTTACGCTTGACAGCCTAGGATTTGTCATTTTAGAAATGTTTTGTTTTCTTCCTAATACAGTGCTTGATCAAAACCCAGCGGCTAGCGGTTCTCTGTTGTGGTTTTTTTCCTCAGTTACTGAAGGAATAATAGTTGTCGTTTTCCTTGGCGTTCGTCCCCGTACCGGTGTGAACAGGAATTGCCAGGGCGAGACACTAACATTTTTTAACTATAAATTTGAGTAACGGAATTCACAAAATACCCAGATTTTTCCATTTAATTTCATCAGCCCGCTGTGGCAATATACATACCATTTTTCCCGACTTCTGACAGTCGTTTACCCAAGTGAATTTTATCCAGGAGTATACACTGTTTCATAATCGGCACTCACCCCAGAGAAAAGCCGATAGGATTTATCATCATCGGTTTTTTTTATAACGTAACAGTTGTATTAGCACCCAGAGGCTAGACAATACAGGAACTATTTTTCTCTTTTGTTATAACTGTGAACGCCCCCGAGAACGTTTTGCTTCAATAACTATTGCGGTGATACAGGGCTCATCCAGGAAAAATTAACCCAACTTTGGCGACCACCTGGAAATTATTATTTGATACCAAGGTTGGTCTGGGCCCAGATTTGGCAACCCACCTGACACTATAGGTACATACTATTGTAATTTTTCAAGGGATACCTACGCCAGTTATTAGGTAAGCAAGATTGTTTGTGGCCACAGATGACAGAGTGAGTGACACAGAGAGAGAAAAAATATTTTCCTTTGTTACAATCATTGTACTCACTTCTTTATTTATTTCGCAAACCTGAGTATATTTTACTGGATGGCTTAAGTATGAACTTTGTTCTTTTCTTTACTGTTTCTTCTCTATACTCTAGTGTTAATCTTTGACCTTTGGGTTATTAACTTCTTTTGGAATCTTTTCTCAACAGGGGGGAGGGCACTTATTGGGTTATTTTCCTATGTCTGTAAACATGATTATATTTGATGTATATGTTTGATGTTGTAAAGTTTAAGTGATAATAAACTAAACAAAACTTAACTTAGTGTGTCGGTCAGACCCATACCCAAGTATTTATAGTTTTTTCACGTTTGTGCGTATTGTTGTCACATAATTGTGTGTGCGTGGGCGGGTGTAGTGTAACTTATATTTCATATAGGGAGAGAAAGTTCGTCTGAGATTAAAATATAGTCGTATAGATAGGCTGGACTAGAGAAATTACTCACTCCAGAGACTGATCTTCCTCTTACACTATTTCCTCGTGAAAATCTATTTCTTACACCTTTTATTCTCACATATTTTACCACTATCACCTCTGCTCAGACTGGACCCTAATATCTTCTAACCTATCTTTAAAAAATTTACGACAGCAACAAAGAGGTAGGTAAACTTGCTAAAGAAGGGGCAGCCTTGCAACAAAACGATGTAAAGGCAACTTATGAAATGGCTAAAACAACTATCAAAGCCATGTTCAAGTCCAGATGGGGCAGAGAACACACCGGTCACATAAAAGATGATACCTATCACCAGCTATCTAGGCGAGACCAGGTCATCATTTTTCGCGTACGTACTGGTCACAATAGGTTGAGGTACCATCTGTATCACGAGTACAGGATTGGTCCAACAGAGCTGTGCTCCTGTGGTACCAGCCCCATGACAGTCGAACATCTGCCTCAGTCCTGCCCAACTTACAGTAGTAAACGGAGTGGCATTTGGCAATGAACCACTTCTCTCCACGAAAAACTGTTTGGAGATGTCAGGAACCTTGAGCTGACTACTGCCTTTATTAGAGTCATTAATGTAGAAGTCTGAGGGAGAACGAAGAAGAAAAAGTATAAAGAAGAAAGTGGGTTAATTTCTTTTTAAAATGTGGTGGCTAAAGTTTACAAAAGTAATTGAAATTCAGCTAAATGAATGGCTCTTCCTAAGCTACGTTTTCAAATAAATCAGTCATCGACTGAGTGAAGGTTGTTACATTGAAAAATAATATATTTAATAACGGCCAAAAAATGAGATGACGTCACACACAAAATGGAAGCTATTAAAAAAATTTTTTTTAGATACCTTAAACTGAAGTTCTGAATTATTATTATTTTTTTTTTTTTTTTTTTAAGTGAGCTCTATTATCATCGTGTTATAGGGATTACGAGAACTGTCTTTTCACTCAAACAAAGTTAGAGCTGTGAGGTTTTTTGTCTATTTAATTTATGTGGACAGTCAAACTCTGCAGATTAAATAAACCACGTTTACAGAACGCTTTCGAAATATTGTACAACTATTCCATTAGGGGAGACAGTTTCCTATGTTTCCCACAATTCAAATATTTTAACTGTCAATTATTCTAGTGGCGCCTAATTTAAATATTTCACTCAAGGTTTCTCCCCGTGTAGATTCCTGACGTCACTGTGGATATAACTAAAGAATAGGACGACTGATATACAGAAAGTCCCGCGCGAAGAGCAAATTAATGCTTTGGTACATGTTTCCTGGGAGCCAGTAGCAATAGCGACTTTATGCTCCCTAGAGAGATATAAGGAACATGAAAGAATGAATGACTCAGTGTTTCTCATATCCGCTATAGCAGTCACATTGCCTGTTTTACTTTATCCTAACGCAAAAGCGTCCGATTGGCTAAGCGGTTAGAGCGTTACTCTCTCGCGGCACAATTACCGGGTTCGGGATCGAAACCTGGTAGCGTGACGCTCCAGTCTAAACAGCTGAAAATGGGTACCTGACTCTGCTCGTGAGTTAGAGAAAGCGAAGGTAACGAGGGCGGGAACTGATCACCCCCACCTCTTAAGTCTGAGCATCTAGTGCTCCATTTCCCTACGGCAGTATCTGATATGGGATTATCTCTAACTTTTACAGACGCAGGTAAGCCAGCGAATTCGGTGGGTTTTTTTTTTTTTTTAATGCGAACGTCGAAACAATAACCGTAAATGTATCATCACTACCGAGGAAAGATAAAAGTGGTTCTATCACTTACTAAGCATGAGAACAACATACCTCACACGACACTGAGATTGAACCCTAAATGGCAAAGATTACAGGAAGGATCGCCTTTCTTTCCTTTTTACGCTCCTTAATCAGCATGAAACTACAGCTGCAGCTGTTCTTTCCCCGTGCTAGAAGCCTACACAAAATCACTTAAGTGCTCAGCGGCGTCACTAGGGTTGGTGTCACCCAGTGCGGTAACTCATGGTGTCACCCCCATGGACATCCTCCTGTACCAGACTATACAGAATCCTTAGTAATGTTTTTTGTACTAATGTTACTCGTTAATCGTAATTTCCGTATATCACTGAATGTAATGGCAATAGTAGTGACATAAACAACTAGCAAAATTTAAATAGAGTTTTAGCCTTGTATGTATATTATTGATACAGTACATGTAAGCTGGGCTTACGAAAAATGTGTTTGTGGTTATAAGTAACTACAAGGATCATCATCTCATCTCATCTCAACCCATAACCCGTCATGGGTCGTAGGGGTGCCATGGTGGAAGCATCAGCAGACAGGGTCCTCCACTGCTCTCTATTCTCAGCAATGCGTACAAGTGTGGAGAAACCATGTCCTGCCCATTCTTTGATGTTATCAGCCCAGGATTTTCTTTGCCTTCCTCTTCTCCGTTTACCTTCGACTGTTCCCTGGAGGATCGTTTTCGAAAGGGAGTCATGACGAGTTACATGCCCAAACCAGGCAAGCTTTCGACGTTTCACTATTGACAAAAGTGGTTCTTGATGGCCTGCATAGGTGTTTATCTTCTCTCTAACATAGACATTTGTTTTGTGCTCTTTATAGCAAATGCGCAAAATTCTTCTGTAACATTTATGCTCGAAAGCCTGAATCCTTCGCTCCGTATCTGCAGTGAGTGTCCAGCCCTCACACCCATACAAGAGAATAGATAATACAAGTGATTTGTATAATTTGATCTTCACAGGAAAACTGATGTTACTTTTCCAGATCACATTCAACCTTGTCATGGCAGCTGAGGCCATCTCAAGTCTTGTCTTGATTTCTTTATTTGATCTTCCATCACTACATATAGTGGACCCGAGATATTTAAAGGATATTTTTATAAAAAATCGTAAATTTCTGCTGAAACACTGCACACAAATTTTATAGACAGTCATTTTGGTGTCACCCCCTCTGATGGTGTCACCCGGTGCGGTCCGCACCCCACTAGTGACACCACTGTAAGTGCTCTCTTGCAGCGATGGTTCTTTTCTTGTTGCAATTTATTTTACCTGATGAGGCTGCCAGCCCCACGTGCTATGTCACTTCAGTTACTTCTTGTGACATTCCTGAGTGAATAGTGGTTCAATTCTTTGTGTCTCCTCGGTGAGGGAGTCGCAGTGGCTAAGAGGTACGGAGTCCGCCTCGAGTTCTAGAGGTACCGGGTTCGATTCCCAGTTGAGGGAATATAATTTATGGAAACATTTTTTTCACAACCAGTGGTCCTAATGATGTCCTACTCCCCCCTGGTCTCCTGGTAGTGAAATCGGATGCCTAGCCTTCTCGGATAAGGGCGAACAAAATAGGAGGTCCCGTGTGAAAGTTGCGCACGTTAAAAATCCCACGGCGGTTGGAAATCGTAAAGAGTAGTCCTATCAGGCCGCTGCCCTGGTAAAATTTAAAATAAAATTTAAAACTAGAAACCTACCCACAACAAAAATATTTATAGAATGTGTGATTCCTATATACACACATTGGGATTCTTGCCGGTGCTACGGAGTTCGTGCACTGTGCTGAGATCCTCCTTGTGTGATCTAAGGGAGGAGATCAGAGCACTGATGGAGTAGTCCGTGTGCAATGAAAATAGTCCTTAAAGCCAAACCAAACCTCCTCAGTGATCTATGCAACCACTAGAGCAATGACTACTTTTTTTTTTAATTTAATGATGAAAAATATCCCAATGACTACTTCAGTATAATCTATATGCCGTTAGTTATCAAACTATGTCTGTTCACAGTGGACCTGTCCCAGTTAGTACATTACCTGTCAGTCAGCAAGTAACTTGTCAATGAACTAGTAACATGTCAATCAACAAGTAACCTGTCAATCAACAAGTAACCTGGCAAAGTGAGCTGATGTGGCGGGAGAGTGATAACATTCCTGCAATGAATTGCCCATTTCCTGTCACACTGAGCATGTTTTTTTTTTTTTTTTTGTTAGAACCAGCATTCTTCCGCTTCCGGATCAAGCATTTTTCGAGTCAGTTGTTTATTTTACTGAGATATATACATACATAGGAATTCCCAAATACGTACTGCCATAGAGGACTGAAGTGTTAGAGACTACTATAGTAGGTACAGCTTTGTGAGGTGCGGTGACCAGTTACCTCCCTCACTTTTTTGTTAATGAAGAAAAAATATTCCGTTCAACCTTTGATAGGTTATAATTAGGATGTATAATGTCGCTAATTCCATATATCAATTTGGTTGCCGATACCTGATCATTGTATCATTTCGCATTTCCAATTAGTGTAAATAGAATTAATTAAATGTTTTAAATTGCGTGGATGTGCGTGCTTGTGTGTGTTTCCCTTGTTCCAAAATGATAGTCAATCATACCTGTCATGTTGCTAATAAGAGCGACGAGGATTGGAAAGCCTGGAGTATTTGGGTTGACACCGAATTCACTATTCATCTGTCATCATTAATATGCATTACGATAACCTCACCAGACCCTCACTTTCCCGTCATACCATCATTAATCCGTATATATGAAGGTGTGTCCTTGTTATATACTGTTTTACTATATTGTGTAGTTCTCTAGGTCTATCTATTCTCAACATTTGTTCTACAGTACCGTAATCGGTGAAATGCATGCATGTAAATAACCTAATATTGGTATTCTCTGTTGTTCATCCTTCCTAAATGTTGCATAAAATGCTCTATATTATTTTCTTGGACATTCTGCACAGTAAGGTTCTACTATTCTAAAATAGCCCATTTCTAGTTGCTGTCTGACTAGTTTTTTACTGCTGGGTTTTTTAGATATCTATACACGTGACACGTTCTTGTTGGAGTCTTGAGCAGTTTTTACGGTTGTTTGTCTTTCAGACTTCTGTCGCGTGCTACTGCTCTTTCATTATTCAGTATTCTTTTAATTAAGATTTTGATCTCTGTTATACTCATTCCCATAATTATGTTCTCGCAGTTTTTTCTTTCTCTTATTTAAGATTAGAGTCACGAGCCCATTTATGGCCGGGTAGACTGTAACGTAACTTTACGAGGTTTCGAACTTGGAACACGAAAACATTCCAAGCGCTAACTACACTGCCAATCGGTCCTCTCTTGTTATGGAAGTCAAAGACAGAGAGAACGGGAACAGGTCACCCAACCTTATGAATTTACGTCGTGCCATACACGAAGAGAGTAGATGAATTCACTTCATGCACTGCCGCATTCAGTAGCTGAGCTTGGTTCAGGCTATAAGCTTTAGCGTGAGTTGAACTTGATATATCGACTCATTAACTTATGAGGATATGCGATCTTGATTCAGGAAATACGCTTGTGAGCGAGGTGAAGTTTAACATATACATTTTTTTTTTTTAAATTAATGAAGATAAACAGAAATCCCGTTCAACCTCTGATGGGTTATAATTAGGATATATATTGTTTTCAATTTCAAATAATATGAACAACTGCCGATATACATGACATAAATGTAATGTACTTTGTAATGTCTGGCGAAATTTCTCAATCCTAGAATTAATGCCACGCACACGAACTTTCCATAGACAGACGTTCGCACTTCCGGTGATCTAAGATGGCGGTTCCATTGTTGTCTTTCTTGTGATTCTAATTCTATCGTGCATAAGCTTACTGCAGGGAAGTTAATTTGTTTGTTTAAATTCTTTAAGAATTATTAATATTTTTATCGTTCATAAAAATATTGAATAATTAAGTTGGGTAAACACTTAGTTTTATAATTACTTTTGCATCCAGGTCTTTCCATGTTTTGAGACTCAAGATGCAGCAATAGTGAATGCAGTCAGCGACTCATAGCTTGACTGCCTGCGTCAGGACCAGCGAACCAGAGCTGGTCAAGACCGCACTCCACCTCCACGTGGTGGTCCTGGAAACAGTCTGCAGCAGTGCAGGCTGGCTGAGCGAGTGTGGATCGCAATGGGAAGGCAAACCCGGTCCTAAAAAATGCCGTGCAGAAGTCGGATGTGTCGACCGAAAGGTGCAGATATCACAGCTTAGGCGTAAACAGACACAACGCAACCACCGTCCTTTTCAGGACGAACGAAGAAGAAAGTCAAAGGCGCCATTTTTTAATTTGAAATTTTCGTTACTTACAAAACTACCCAAATCATCGATAACTGAAGATACAGTAAGAAAGGCAGAAGAAATCTTGAAAACCGTGAGAAAAATACAGCATGAAGTAACTAAAGATGTGGCTAAATTAGCAGAACTCAAAGAAGAGAATGAAAATTTACGGAAAAGGATTGAGTCAGAAAGACAACTCATAAGGAGTGAGCAAAAACGAACAGATAAAAAGTAACATGAAGAAATGTGGAATGAAAAAATGCCAGATTGTCAAAAACTTATTCATTCTGTATCAAACATTGTGAAAGCCTTTATGCTGAATCTTCAAAGTGAAATACAAACTCACTTAAACAGAGAAACCGAACATCTAGGAGACTTTGTTGTTAACAAATAAATAAATATATTATACACTTCTCAGAGTAAAAGAGTACAACACTATTTATAATAAACTTAAAAATTAAATAATGGAAGTACAGAACATTAGAATAATACAGTAAAATTGCAGAAGTGCCCAAAAAAAATATACCCGCATTAATAGGCATGTTTAAATAATCTAAAATAATATTTGCCATTCAAGAGACTAATCTTAATCCGAGTCAACGTTTTACCATCCCTGAATATAAAGTCTTTCGAAATGATAGGACAGAAACTCAAAAAGGAGGAGGTGTGGCATTTCTAGTTAATAAAACATATATAATAACTGACTGGGAATCATTTAGAACAGAAAATTTTGAAGGAATAACTATAACAGTATCTACTGAGTTAAAAGAAATACAAATAGTTAACCTTTACTGTTCAAGTGGAAACATAAACGAAAGAGATATCTCAGACGTGAATAAAAGAATAAACAACAGAACTATCATAGTGGGAGACTTCAATGCTCATCATACAGCTTGGGGAGGCAATGTAATAGACAAATCAGGAAAACTACTGTTGGACTTCATTGAAAACAATGAACTAATAATACTGAATGATGGATCCGTAACAAGAATTAACCCCTGTGCAAATCAGCAAGACACAGCTATTGATATAAGCATTGTAACACCAAATCTTGCTAATGCAAAATGGGAAGTTATTGGGGATGCAAATTCAGAATCATTTACCATTGAAATAACACTAAAAGATAATTACACACCTAATTAACTGGTAGAAAAACCGAAATTTTACAATAATAAAGCTAATTGTGTAGCTTTTCAGGTAGAAATGGAAGACATAAAAATGAATAATATAGAAAATGAAAATATAGATGTATTTGCAGATAATCTCACAAAAGAAATATTACTAATAGCCGTTAAACATATACCAAATGCATGTATGCCAGAACACATAATTCCACACCGCATTAAGGAAACAAAAAAGAATGAACATTGGAACAAAAACCCAGTACAATGGTGGACAGTTAGACGTACATAAATTCAAAAACAAAGAAAACAAGCTCTACAAGAATATAGAAAGCATAGATCTGAAGATAATTTAGATATTTATAAGAACATAAGAAATGAATCAAACAGAATAATACTTAAGGCAAAAGAAAATCATTGGAGAAATTTCTGCCAAACACTGAACCCTACAACTAACTCTACAACAGATGTGTGGAATAAGTTAAAAGCCATTAATGGCAGAACTCAACATATGATAACACCTAATATAAAAAGACTTGAAAGGGCAGAGACTGACTGGCAGAAAGCAGAGGTGCTGGCCAGGTACTACCATAGAGTTAGTGTCACGTGGGTTTTGATCATTAAATTGCCTACATCTTCTTCCTATTCTCTCACCCGCATCCTTTTATTTTATTATCTTTCCGTACTTGTTTTTCCTGTATTTTTTCGCATCACTCGTTGCGAAAAAATATATTTCTTTCCCATCATCGTTTTTTTTTTCTCATACTGACTAGTAACCTTATTGCATCAGATGTCAGTCGCGCAGATAGCTGTGAATATACGGTTCTCGCCAGACATACGTCTGCAGTTTTCCCCGGTCAGAGCGCGGCCCGACCAGATTCTGGGCCTGGGGTGTGAGAAATTCGTTTCGCTGGACATAGAGCAGACTTTTGGTCTACCATTTTTCACCTGTCACTAGCTTAAGGTGTCAAACCCGGCATCTGTACGACGCAGTTGTAGACGGTTGTCTGAGATTTGCAACTGTCACGCGCATTTCTCGGTCACTGGTGGCAGTTACGTCACGCGTTAAGCTGACGTAAATGTTGGGAGTAGGGGAGATAATTTCGCTTGGCGAAATAAGTTGGGGCCCTTTGTCTGATTTTAAAATATTAACCCACGTTTGAAACTATTTCATTTCACTCAGTAACTTGGCAGTTAGACTAGAACAACCTTCGTTCGATTTCTAAATAATCTCTGTTAATAGAGATGGCCTTTAGTTTGGTCGAAGTGGTTTAAAGTTCTTAGTACTTCTGTGTTTGAGGTGAATATTATATAGTAGTCTCTAGAATTTTGTGAAGTGATTAAGTGTTAAATCGCTCATTTCATTTTAACTAGTTTCTTTTGAACAGAGTGCTTAATTTATAGTTTGTTATATTCTCTAAGTCGACGAGTTACAGTGGAAATACATAATAAATTATATATGTAGCTTACTAAACTAGTAGCTATAAGGAATTTAATTTAACTGTTAAATACTCAGTCGAAACTGTTTTAATAACTAACTTATAAAGGCTAGATGCGACATCAGTGAATATTGACGGAATACGAAGATATTCCTAATTCCTGATGATTGATTTTTATATAACTTACTTTACGGGAAGTTTTAATTATAAGTCAAGCGGTCGGCTTGCTATTTAAAATGTAAGTTATATTGAGTACATATATGTAAATTATTTGATATGTGTTCTTTCTTCGATATAGTGAAACGGTGGTACCCGAACTTTACCAGCATTTAGTAAAGAGACATATTTGTGTGAAGCATAGACAGTTCCTATCTTTAACCACGTGGGGTTTTTTTTTTCTTTGTTTCAAGTAACACTGGATCTGACAGTGCATATGCCATCAGAGAGAGACAGTAATAGCAATCCCACTAACGGTTTCTAAAGACTAGAAATATATATGGGGCTTTTGAGCCAGTTCATATTGCTCCACAAATTTAAATGTATTTTCTGCCTGGCGGCGAGAATAATTACAATCAATAACATTACTTTCCGACATTGTTGACAAGTGAGTGGGGAACTAAGATTTTCTGTTTGAGAGAAGTTGTCCACCGGTCATCTTCCTAATTAAGGGAAACTTCGTGTTCTGACATTTTGTGCTCGTTTAAGCCTAATTCTTACCTCGTGAGTCAAGTGACATTAACTTTAGTCTGAAATAACTATCGCCTGAAGCAGACGCTCCCCAGATCCATTTTGATGAAACCAACAAACAAATCTGCAGAGCTGGGATCTGTTTCATTAAACGACAGTAACAGATAAAAAGTGTGAGTGTCCAAAATTTGCGCCAACCGGTGAAACCACAACACGATTGTAAGTATATCAGGGCCCTGATGAAAGAACCGAGTGAAAGTGACGGAAGGATGTTCGTTGTATAATACACTCACTTGTTATATTTGTTTTTTTTTCCTTAGGCGAGATTTGCTGCTTAAGTAACGTGTTCCTTTAGAATAGATACTGCTGTCAAAGTCAGTCTATACCTTCAAAGGGGAACAATATTAGACCCTAACCACATGCATCTATAACTCTTTGGGCCATCATCTGTCATCTTAACGGGGCTGTGGGCTAAACCTAGAGTTAACATCATAACGGGTTTATCATCCTGGTAGAAATTCATTTGAATTTGTATGTCTATATGTATGCTTCCTTTATGTAATTTTTGGTGTTGTGAGAAATTTTGATATGATAATTAAAATATCTCTCTTGAACAAAAAAATCAGTGCGTTGGTCAGCTCGATTGTGGTGAAGTGGGATGTTATAAATATTTATAGGGGACTTAGTGTACTGACTGAGATCAGCTGTGAAGGTATCTATATCTATTAAGAGTAGTGTATTATAGATAACCTTACTTGCTACCACATATCTATATATCTCAGTCAGAATTATTCTGGAATAGTGTGATGACTACGTTATGTGTCTAGGGTATGTGTATGATGAAGTGTAAGTCACAACAACAGACAGATAAACAATTAAATTTAATCCACTACTCTTGACAACACTGTGACACTCACATACATATAACACTCTATGAGAATATCTTAAGGAGTCACTGATAACTTTTCAAATAACAATATGTATTCATTGTTGTCATAAAGGTATATGTGTCCTGATTCAAATACAAAGGAACCAGGAATCACAATCAATTTTAATTACAAGTATATGTACAGACTTTATCAATATGAATATTGTAGTGACATATATTATTAAAAATATCCTATGTGTGTCAGTTGTGTAGTAGTAATAAGAGGTAATACTGGTTTTGTTTTGTTCAAGCTCTGTTGGTATTTGTCATCATGACTTCAATAGTTTGTCTTTTGGGACTAGTATTGGAGATGTTCTCAGTTCCTGATATTAAGACAATTAAATTCCCCTCTGAATGTTATTTTTACAAAGTCATTTCAAGATGAGGGGACATAATGTTGAGCTCAGCTGGCCAAATCGGCTTATCTTGCGTGATGGCGGCAGGAAAGGACTCCTCTGCTCGAATTCTCCCCTGGGCTCTGGAGACACCTCACTGATAGCTAAAAAGACCAAGGAGTATGCTGTCCGACTCTGGATTCAGCAAAGCTCTGACCAGGTGCTGCTCAGTACCATCAAGACCACGGTCCCTGAAATCAAGAAGGATGTACCTTCTACTTCATAACTAACTTATACTCTCTTTTTACACTGATCACAACACATCACAAACATTGAGTTCAGAGCGTTAGGCCAACTATCAGCTTCATGTGAAATACTTTATTCCAGTATTAACCTCCTTAATGGTTACCACGCCTCTGCCATTCCAGCATTATTTCTTTCTAGTCAATCATCCAGGTGTCAGTGTACTATTTGGCCATTCCATGCCGTTTTACTTTCCTCCGACACCCTCTGTTCAGGCTGGAGCATTATAGGCTTTATCTCCTGTTTGCCACTGAACTACACATATATATACAGGCATAAATTAACAATTCACATTCAATTTTCATTAAAAGATACTGAATGGTTCAAGCTTACCACAATTCATAGAATAAACACAGATACGTTGATTAGCAATGAATTCTGGCACATTTACTGGCACAAATTCCCATCTGCTTATGTTCCAGGCTTTTATTTAGCAAAAATATGAGCTGGCTTCAACGCACTGTTGCTTTATCAAGCTTATTTAAACAAGTGGTTTCGAACTAACGCTCCCAAGTGATTATATCAGCGAGTCTGGCCAATCGAGCCACGTTTCGACAAGTGTTTGAAAAAATGTTACCTTCCTACGTCTCCCTAACAACCAAGATAGTATTTATAGCCCGACCAATCGTGGTTAGTCTTTCATTTGTTGCGCTCCAATCAATTTGGAGTTTACATGGTAGGCTATTTCTGTAACGTAAGGTTTTTTCAAACACGTTATAAAAAAATTTTATGAGCAGAAATGATTTCATGTTGTCAGGCATCCCCACTATTTTATTTTGGTTATAATTTATTAATTCCTGGACTATTTGCGTAACGTTTTACATATTCTTTGTCAGCAAGCCCTAAGGAACCCAAATATCCAAATTTAAAAGAGTTACGTGGCTGCGTTCAAAATATGCAATTTCTTCTACCTCCTGTTTCGAAGATGTGCTGTCTGGGTACTGTAATGTTTTCAAACGTAAACCCATCTATTGTTATCTTTCCTAATAAGCGTTTTTTATGATTTTAAAACCTAACTCTGGGAAGGGTAGTGTATTTTATCACTGTTCGTCCGAAAAAGTTAGTGCATGTAGTCTTACACGCGTGATGGCAGCATTTGTGTATCGCGCGACGCGTGTTTAGTGTTCGGCTTTCTGCCTCTCCCTTCTCGCTATCCTTTAGTCCATCTGTTCGTTCGTTACGCCGTGTATAAAATGGAATGAATGAAATATTTAAATTAGGTCATTGATCCGCTTGGTATCTCAATGTTTTTTCCAAGAAATACAGCACACGTTTCATTGAAGAACGCGGGTATAATACAGTAAGCTTTTACTATCAACGTGAAAGCGTTACAATTTGCAGACGAAGCAGAAAACAAGGGGGATTTCGAGTACCTTCTTTGTGACAGCACTGTTATTTTACCATTGCTCTTTTCTTTATTAATTTTATTTGTTAGGCTTCATATTTACCTAATAATTTATATATGTGGATTAGAATATTCCACGACACCTCCCCTCTTAAAACAGACATTATATGTCAGTCCTTTATTCTATATACACATAGAGAAATTTATTATTATTTCTGGGGTTTACGGTGATTCTCATCACACGGATGGCGGCTTAAAAAATCCGCTCCCAAATTGGTTTTTCCAGATATATACTCAATGCTAAAATTATATGGAGCCAAAAGTAAAGACCATCGGAGTAACCTGGAGTTCTCATGCCTAGCCTGTGCTAGAAACGATAAAGGTTTGTGGTCTGTTTGCAACTTAAATGCCTTCCCATATAGATAAATATTGAATTTCTTTATCGCCCATATTACTGCAAGACATTCTTTTTCGCTAGTTGAGTAGTTGATTTCAGCTTTATTCAACTTTCTGCTAGCATATGCCACTGGGCTTAATTCCCCATCCAATGCATCTGATTTCTGTAGTAGAGTTGCACCTAACCCAATATTACTTGCATCCGTCCTTACTATGAATTCTTGACTTAAGTCAGGTAATTTCAAAATGGGTTTACTTGTGAGCTTTTCCTTCAATTCTTGGTAAGTCATTTCACATTGTGGTGTCCATGTAATGCGATCTGGATGTCCTTTACGTGTCAATTCAGTTAACGGTGCACATATGGAATTAAAGTTTTTGATATACTTCTGGTAGAAACCACATAATGAGACAAAGGATCTCACGTCCTTCTTGGTTTGTGGTCTCGGGGCTTTCTGTAGTTTCTCTAAATTCTTTGGGTCAGGGGTCATGTTTCCCTGATAAACTGTGTGTCCCAAAAATTCCAATTCTTTACATCCAACGCAACATTTGGTTGGTCGGGCTGTTAAATTTGCCTCCCTAAGTCGATCAAACAGCATGTTCAGAGAGTCAATGTGTTCCTCAAAATGTTTCTGTTGCTATAAGGATATCATCCATAAAATTTGTTATACAGGGATTATTCAGAGGATCCAATAATTTTCTCATCATTCTAGAGAAGACACTAGGCGCATTCTTCAATCCAAATGGCAATCTATTAAACTCATAGTGTCCTTCTGAGGTACTAAAAGCTAGGTATGGTCTAACCTCAGGCTTTACTGGAATCTGATAGTATCCTTTACTCAGATCCACTTTTGAGAAATATTTAGCTTTATTTAGCCTGGCAAACAGCTGATTTGTATCCGGCAATGGATCCACCTGTCCTTCTGTAATAGCATTCAGTCTCATGTAATCTATACAGAGTCTATGTTCTCCAGAGGGCTTCCTTAAGAGTACAACACCGGAACTATACGAAGATTCACTGTGTGAAATAATTCCTTCCTTCAATAGATAGTCTATCTCTTCCTTCAAAGCTTTTTCCTTAGCAAACGGAATCGAATATGGTTTCATACAGACAGGTGTGGAGTCTATTAGTTTCATATCATATTCCAATAGGTTTGTATGCCCTGGTCGGTCTGTTAACACCTCTGCATGATTATTTAGAACCTGTTGCACTCTCTCTTTCTGAGTTTTCGTTAAATGTGTACTGATTTTCACCTGTGCTGCTGTCTCACAGGGGTGTAATGGATATTCAAATGATGAAAGTGGTTCCTTTTTCATCTCCATGGCGATGGACAAGGTCAACAAGTGTGTCTCTTCCTGATGTTCTCTTTCCAAATATTTCTTCAGGAGATTCACATGATAGATTTTTTCTTTCCCCTTCTTATCTATCTTATAATTTGTTCTAGATACCTTCTCTAAAACTGTATATGGACCCTGCCATCCAATTTGTAACTTATTCTGACTCCCGGGCAAAAGAAGCAGTACTTTCTCTCCCACAGCCAAATTTCTGTCTTTCGCCTTCCTGTTATAATAGGCAGCATGTTTCTTCCTGGCTTGTTTCAAATTTTCATTGGCAAGTTTCCAGCCAGTTTTTTAACCGAGTGGTCAGCTCATTCACATATTGGTATGAAGATGTAATGTTTTCCTCTGCCTTTTCATCAGTCCACGTTCTTAACATAGCTACATATGGACCTTTAATTGTGTGGACCTATTTGTCCATGCACCGGTATGGTCTCTTCCACTCGAAGCTTTATAGTGATGATTTTTCCTCCCAGAATTATCATTCACAAAACGACCGCTACCAATTTTTCTTTTGGGGTTTTCTCCCCACTTAAAATTCTTGATGAGAGATTTCCTCTCTACATCCTCTTCCTCCAGTTTGTTTAAGTCCGATTGAGGGATTTTCGGCTTATCCTGGGGTAAGACCTCTTTTTGCACTCTCCGCATAGTGGCCATTGTAAAACAGTTAAGTGAAGCTTGTCCGTGAAAAGGGGCTTCCCATTCCATTTGGTCCACTTTATCAAATCTATTTTTTTCTTTTTATTATCAGGCCTAATTTTGCCCCGTGGCGTGTCCAGGTCCTGATCCATGTTCCCACTTGTGGGTGTTCCCTCATGTGCTATGCTACACCTTTCTACAAAATTCTCAATGTCCCATCTTGCTTTGGGCCAATAATAATTGTGAGCCACCTTTTGAATGATGGTAC
>JAMPIV010017258.1:0-33470 GCA_024509875.1 Oreohelix idahoensis | reverse complement strand
GACATGTTTTCTGTGAAAATGTTCATCATTCTTAACTCAGTTTTAAAATACTCTAATGATTTTGTTTTCAGACGACAATAAAGAATTGGATGATCGAAAATCCGACGTAGATAAGCCCAGTTTCGCCAAGTTTGATGATTCCAATATGGAATCCTACAGCTCCTTTTCAGCCCAACCATCTTCTGTGGTGGTCAGCGACTACGACGCCTCGGCCCACCAGGAGGCAACCATGACCCACATCCAGAATGAGACCCATATCGTACCAGGTTACGTGGCTGGAGACTTCCAGCACTTTGACGACGATCAGAGTAATGACTTGCCGGCAACCACTGGCGATGAAGAAGCTGGACATCAGACTTTTCCAGAATCTGATCATTTTGGAGAAAGACCCTTTCTTACACTAACGAGTAGTGGCCGAGACGATGAAGCAGATGAGGTGGTCCACGAAAACATTGGTTTAAATCCTTTCATAACTGACACCATGAACCAAGACACAGAAATGTCTGGTAAAGGTTTCGTGGACAGTAACAAGCCAATGGTGGGGTATAACCCGTTCTTGAACGACGAGAAGCAATATGAGAAAGATGAAGATGATGATGATGATGAAGATGATCAGACGGATAACTCCCAAGAACACATGGACCATTTCCATGAAGAAAGCTCAGGAAGACTCACGGAATCATTAGGGAAAGAGCACTCTGAAGAAATGGAAATAAACAACACCTATAACATACTTGATGAAGATGAGGACGACGTGGATATTCAAATGGAGCCTGTTGAAAACATCCAGCTTCCACTTGATGAGGAAGAAGAGGGTCCAACAGGTGTGTCCAATGAACAACCCATCTTTGATGATCACAGTTTGATAGGACAGGTTGAGTACGTTCAGCATCCTTCAACAGTGCACGATAATGGCATGCCTCATCTTGCTTCAAAAGGATACGTTGATGACATTTCTCAGATTCCTTCAGCAGGATATTCTGAAGATATGCCTCATCTTGCTTCAGGATACACTGAGGACATGTCTCATCTTGCTTCAACAGGACACACTGAGGACATGTCTCATCTTGCTTCAACAGGACACACTGAGGACATGTCTCATCTTGCTTCAACAGGACACACTGAGGACATGTCTCATCTTGCTTCAACAGGACACACTGAGGACATGTCTCATCTTGCTTCAGTACACACTGAGGACATGTCACATCATGATTCAACAGGACACACTGAGGACATGTCTCATCTTGCTTCAGTACACACTGAGGACATGTCACATCATGATTCAACAGGACACATTGAGGACATGTCTCATCTTGCTTCAACAGGACACACTGAGGACATGTCTCATCTTGCTTCAACAGGACACACTGAGGACATGTCTCATCTTGCTTCAACAGGACACACCGAGGACATGTCTCATCTTGCTTCAACAGGACACACTGAGGACATGTCTCATCTTGCTTCAGCAGGACACACTGAGGTTATGTCTCATCTTGCTTCAACAGGACACACTGAGGACATGTCTCATCTTGCTTCAACAGGACACACTGAGGACATGTCTCATCTTGCTTCAACAGGACACACTGAGGACATGTCTCATCTTGCTTCAACAGGACACACTGAGGACATGTCTCATCTTGCTTCAACAGGACACACTGAGGACATGTCTCAGCTTACTTCAGCAGGACACACTGAGGACATGTCTCAGCTTACTTCAGCAGGAAGTGTTGAGGACATATCTCACACCACTTTGACAGGACACATTGAGGACATGTCTGAGCTTCCTCCAACAGGACATGCTAAGGACATATCTCACATCGCTCCAACAGAACATGCTGAGAACATGTCTCATATTACTTTGGCAGGTCATGCTGAGGACGTATCTCACCTTGCTTCGACAGGACGTGCTGAGGACATGTCCCGTATTTTTTCAACGGTACAAGCTGAGGGTATGTCTCCCCTTGCTTTGACAGGACATGCTGAGGATTTGTCTCACCTTGATTCAACAGGAAATACTGAAGACACGTCACAGCTTCCTTCAGAAGAGCACACTGAGGACATTGCTCAGCCTCCTTCGTCAAGATATGCTGAGGATGTGTCTCAGTTTGTTTCAAAAGAACATGTTGAGAACATGTCTCATTTTGCTTCAACAAGCCATAAGGATGACGCTGTTCAACTTCCCTCAACACGATATACTGAGGAAATGTCTCACCTTGTTTCGACAAAACACATGGAGGATATGTCTCAGCTTTATTCAGCAGGACACTCTGAGGTCATTTCTCAACTTCCTTTAGCAGGACACATTGAGGTCATTTCTCATCTTCCTTTAACTGGACACACTGAGGACATTTCCCAGGTCCTGTCAACAGGACATGTTGAGGCCATTTCACACTTTAATCAAAGACGTACAGACGAGCACATCCATTCCGAGGACATAAATCCTTTCGAGCAGGGTGAATTGATTTCAAACATTCAACCAGACAGCAAAGACTTTGGCGCGCGCTCTTTTGACGCAGATGAAGATTCCTTCGATAACTTCGGAGTTCAAAAAGATTTAGAAGCGAATAAATCTGTTGACACGCAGCCAACACCGGCTGATCCTGAAAAGATTGGAACTTATGGGGAGAAACAGAAAGATGAAGTAGACAGCAGACATTCATACTTGGACGATAATTTAAGAACTGTGAGCCGAAGATTCTCTGATGATATTGTTGCACTAGAAGGAGAAACAGTGATGTCACAGAAAGATGAAATTGTTGAAAGCGCGACTTCGGGTTCAGAGACATTCCACAGCTTTGCTGCTACACATGATGAAGAATTAAAAGAAGAAAATACAGAAGAACAAGCGGAGAATAATAATGAAATAGAAGAACTTGAAGAAGTTGAGAAAGAAATCAAAGGAGATGTCTTTGAAAGGCACTTCAGCAGGCCATGCGATTTTAATGATGTAGACCGGGTCATGGCTACTGAAAAGGGGCATTTTCAAGATCAGATGAGATCTTATGACGTAGAAATTGAGGATGTCGGAATGAGGGATGAGAAGCAATTTAGTCCACACATTGATTCTGATATTATGTCCTCGGAATACGAAGATCGAAGCTTTGTGGACAACTTGTCAGAGCTAACCTCGCCTGACACGATTCCTCAACCACTCCCCTCTCCACCCGAACCTAAAGATATGTCGCCGTTTGACCCCCTGGCACCATCCGACTCCCCATCACCGGGTCCCGAGCAAGACGGAGTTCTGGGTCAACACGGGGCGCTGTTTGAACACGGGGTTACATCTGAAGTGAACAACGCGTCCGATTTTTTAACCGCCGGTGAAGTGGAGGGAGAAACAAAGTTCGGCATGGACGGCACAGCCATCACATCGACTTCACAGAACAACGCTTTCTTGCATTCCGACGACGAAGATGAGGAAGAAGAAGATGGATCTCTGAACCTTGATCAGGGAGGCTTCACAACAACAGCGACCACAGAAACTGAGACAAGTGCTGATGCTGACGACAGAAGTGGTGAGTACGGCGGACGCGGTTTTGAGCAGACAGATAACGCTCTGATGTCGATGTCAATGGAAGGGAGCTTTTACGACGATGGAGGTGAACTAATGGGCGGGGATGATAGAAGGAAACAACAACAAAGTCATCTTTACGAAGATGGTTATATCACCGAGGAAAGCAGTCAGCATGATAGTTACGAACCAAAGCAAGAAAACTTTTTGGTGAATCCTGATGAATTTGGACAAAAAGTTCTTAGTGTGATAGTTCAGGATCAAAAAAATTCTCACTCGCAACGTGATGATAGCGAGATTCGGGAGAAAGTGGATGATTTCGATCCTCTTCGTACCGACAAAGCCCTTTCGGGTTCCGCTGTGAATGGCGTGTGTGATGAAAGCCACATGGGTGATATTGCCTCGCTACGCGACGCTCCAGTTACAGCCCAAAGAGTCCAAGCGTCGTTTACAGAACAAGGTAGAAACATCAAGGATTCCAATGTGGATAAGATCGAAACAAACTTAGTCGGTCACGAGTCCAGTGTGGACTCACAGATGCACGAAGAACATAAAGTTGTAAAAGACATTTCGAAAGGTATTCATGTTTCGGATATCAAATCTGGAAAGGTGGAAGAACCATTCACTGAAAATGTCGGTGATAAAGATAAGCAGAGCGGTACTACCCTAGGGGCAGCTAAGGCTGCTGGTGTTGGTGTTGGTGTTGGTGCTGGTGTTGGTGCTGCCGCAGCCGTAGCTGTTACCAAAACTACTACTACTGTGAAAAAGTCATCAACCAAGGCTGGTAGTAAAACAGGCACCACAACAACAACAAAGGTAACCAGGGAGACCAAGACAACTAATGGAAAAGCAGCCACCACCAATAATATCCAGATCACTACAACCACTACGTCAAAACCTTCACAAAGAAAACCTACAGATTCCAGACCAACTTCAGCTGCTCCAACTGACAGGAAACCTTCCGCTAAAGCAGCCGTTTCTCCAACAAAGTCTGCAGTGCCTGCAGCACCAACCAAGACTGCTGCCCCATTACCATCGTACGCTCAGCCGATTACGCCTAGAAAACCTAGGGAACCCAAACCTCCTACAGCAGAAGACAAAAAGAAGAAACCAACGGCCACTACAACAACATCCAGTAGATCCTCTTCGGCTGCTCCTCTTACCCCGAGGCCACAGTCTGTTACTGCTACAACAGGCAGTACCAACTTCACATCTACTACCAAGACTACAGCTCGAACATCTGTTACCACAGCAAGTACCACCAATAGAACAGCTCAGTTAGCAAGACCAAAATCCTCCCCCACAAAACTTACGAACGGTAAGCCATATGTTTTTTGTATGTTAAAGTTCAAATGTGTATCTGTCTTTTTACTACTTTATAACGCCACCTCAGATTGGGCGAAAAAAAGTTCCCACAACAAGCAGAATAGATAAGAACACGCGGAAAGGCACACAAAGAAAAGGGGGATAAAATACAACTGAAGTGGGCCAACCGGTGATCTACCGCTAGATAGCTGAGATATTTTAGGTAGACCGCCTGACGTAGAGAAGATTTTATTTTTTATTAGTTTTGTAATTCTTTAATTAAACTTTTTCTTTGTAATCGAATCGGACTTTGGGGATTCCGTTGTAAAAGCGATGCTGTACTCACTGTCATCATATTAAATGTCTGTTATTACATCTGCTGTAAAACTACGGGTGACTGAAAAATCATTGCCTATATTTTAATGTTTATATTCTCACCCGTATCCATTGTAAGTACAGTACATGCAACAAAAGTCAGATTAGGGACGAAACACTGCCATTAGATAAATAAGTTCTTTTTGTTTACATTTTAATTGCACCCACCCCCCCCCCCCCCCCCCCCCCCCCCCCCCCCAAAAAAAAAAAAAAAAAACAGTAAGTGTAATTTTTAATATTGTTTTTCGTCTGTTAAATTAGAGATAAGACTTGATTAATTAATTGTGTCCAAAATGTAGCCAGGAAAAAAAATTGTCAATAGCCGAAAGTCGCCCAAAATATCTCCCAAAGTAGCCCTGAAATCACCCAAAGTAGCCCAAAATGTCGCAAACATTAACCTAAAATACCGCCCGAAGCAGTCATAAAATTGCCCGAAGTATTCCAAAATCGCCCAAAGTACCCAACTATATCCCAAAATATCGCTCGAAGTAGCCCAAATATTACGCCGCGGTCCAAAGTCAATCAAAATATCGTTGACGTCGACCTAAATATCTCCAAAAGTATCCCAAAGTCGCCCAAAATATCGCCCGAAGTAGCCCCAAAAGGCCCGAAGTTAACTAAGTTAGCCCAAAATATGGCCCAAAATATCGCCCAAGAAACACAGTCACTCAAAATATCGCCCGAAATAGCCCGAGGTAGCCCAAGGTCGACCTAAATAACGCCCGAAGTAGCTCAAAATATAGCCTGAAGTAGCCAAAAAATCACCGCAGTTAAATTACATAGAGCAATTTTTATTTTTATTTTTTAGAAAAATCGAAGTAGCCTGACGTCGCCCAAAATATGGCCCGAAGTAGCCCAAAAAAGTCCAAAATCAATCACTCAAAATATCGCTCGATGTCGCCTAAAATTGCCCGAAGTATCCTAAAAATCGCCTTGGTTCGACGTATAGCTTCTTCCTTACAAGTTACTGAATTTATATGTCCAGTGCCCTCATACATCTTTTACACAGTTGTTGAAGAGTTCAAAGTTGGATAGGCAAGGCTTGCACTGATGCTACGTGAGTCAGCAAATGACGTGGTTAAGTCCATTCAGCCCACACTGAAAACGGGAAGGAAATGGAGAGTGGAAGAAGCTGTTGATGCTGCCCAAGAGTCGCTCAAACTGAGAGAGGTAATCGGATACACACAAACGAATAGACGGGGATTTGGTCATGGAGACATCCGCTGGTGGTCCAAGGCATCAAGGAGGGAGCGCAGAGAAATGGTAGTTCAGGAGATACGAGGAGCTGAGAATGATAAGAGGTTGCAAAAAGCAGTGCAGCAGGTCCAACAAGGCCAATAGACTACATGGGAAGGAGCCCTGCAAAGGTCCTTGACGTGGAATGATATATGGCATGTGGCACCTCTTAGGCTCAGCTTCGTTGTTAGATCAATGTATGACCTGCTGCCGTCGGCCACAAACCTTGTGAGATGGGGGAAAATCGGATGATGAGCAGTGCCCCCTGTGCCGTGAGAGGCAGAACCTTGAACACGTGCTCTCAGCTTGCAAGGTCTCATTAGGGCAAGGGCGATACACATGGCGCCACAACAAAGTGCTAACTGAGCTGGCTGCGACAATAGATCTGGCAAGGATGAAGGCGAATAGCAATGTCAGGCCGAACACCGCAAACACATATTTCTGAGAGCAGAAAGGTCGGCACACCCAAAACCGAGTAAATCAGGTAGCAGTGTACCATCTCTCCTTGACTGTGCAAATGACTGGGAGATGGCGGTAGACCTACCCGGACGAGGGGCATATGCAGAGAGTATCAGGAAATCTCGAAGACGGCCGGATATCATGCTTCATTCTTCATTATCGCACCAGGTTGTATTGATTGAACTGACCGTGCCATTTGAATCCAGATTGGAAGAGCAATATTTTTTCAAAGCGGCCAAATTTAGTGATCTGGCCGCGAATCTGAGACACGATGAGTTCACTGCAAAGGTCATGGCTGTTGAGGTGGGTGCAAGAGGGCTCGTGGCTGCATCAGTGTATGATTTATTGAAACTGATGGTTATTTTTCACTCCTGAGGGGACAGTCGAGAACAAGGCACTGAAGAGGCTTAGTGAAATTGCGGAACAGGCATCATGCTGGCTGTGGAACAACCGCAATGGGCTATGGAACTCGGGACAGTAAACTCTATCCCCACCTGCGTTACAGGAAACATCCTGAAAGTGGAAATTTTTCAAAGTCCGCAATACATTGAGTTTTTCATTGTATTGGTGAAGAGACGGCCTTACAGGCAACACGCGGCGTATATTATATGAGGTGTCGGGTGCAAGTAGATTTCAGTTGCTTGCGTGCAGTCGTTTCAGGCCTCATTGGCTTTGCGCAGGTGGGTCAGTGTCTGTCCCTAGTCGTGGTGTGCGGTGGCACAATAATTTGTTTTCATCATAAGGGTTACTTTCATAATTGCCTCCGGCTGGCAGAATTATGGATTTTGAAGCTGCAATCAAGGTGGAGTGGGTTCATTTTCTACATAAGACAACAAGAGGCGGAGACACTTGGGAGTCATGACCCAGTTGGACCCGCCCCCTTAGAGTGTAAAGGAGAATAACGGGTCGAAACACTTGTTCGACTGGGGGACCTATTCTGATGATCAGATCGCCTCCTGTTGTATCGCTCTGTAAAGAGTTTCCTATCATACACAGATCTTTGAACTTCAGCTGTTGTTGCCCGGCTATTTGTTAGCCATCTGCCAGTTGCTCATAACAAATATCTTTGGGGATGAGTGACACGGCGCTATTTCGCAGTGACAAAAATCAGCCGGGCAACACTGAGGTTGGCAACACCGGGATAACAAAACCGGTGAGTCATGTGACGAGGCAGAAGCCGGAAAAATTAGGCGCGAAGGCAGTGAGTAAAATCTAGCCTCTCGTCCAGGAAGGACGAAGATATTCTTCCCTCTTGCCAGCGTTAGCTGTGAAGTCCATGTCACGGACTATTTGTTAGAAATGCTTGCCATTTTTCCAGTTCTATTGGATTATTAAGTAGTGATTCTAGGACAGTGTAATGTCTGGATTGGATTTGTTACAGGCCGTTATAAGTTGCCGAAGATTTGAGTATTTCTGTGTCATAGGTTTTGCCGCTCATGGTGAGCGTTATTCATTGCAGTTTATCAGTGTAAGTAATACTGTCGGGTTTGATACTGACAGTCTAAGTTGTCAAGGCATTTCATTGTTATATTGTATTTCATACGTTTGTTGGCCGTGTGAGGCCTTATTGTGTGTGCATAAGTATTAAAGGGAAATACCTGTAGCAGGTGTTGATTTTCTTATGTCAGCCATTGTGGTGTGGCCGTACTCTTAGTGGAGTGAGCCTATTACTATTATTATTACTATTATTATACGCCCACATTACAGTGGTGCTATCCTAATAAAGAGGATCTGACAGCTGGGGAGCTTGTAAATGCAGGTAATGATAACAGGGTTGAACTTGAAGAAATACCACTAAAAGATGTAGAATCGTACACATATCTTGGCAGCAATATAGACAAAGTTGGAGGGACAGACATTGATATCAAACTAAGAATACAAAAAGCAAGAGCAGCTTTTATTGCATTGGGAAATATATGGAGAACAAGAGAAATCGGATCCAACACGAAAATAAGAATCTTCAACTCAAATGTGAAGTCAGTCCTATTGTATGGCTCTGAGACATGGAGAACAACAAAGACAACAACCAAAAAGCTACAGACTTTCATAAATGGGTGCTTGCGTAGAATAGAGGGATTAAAATGGTATGACAAGGTTACCAACGTTAAACTGAGGACAAGAACTAGACAAGTGCCAGTGGAACAAGAGATGAGAAGAAGACGATGGCGATGGATAGGACACACACTGAGGAAACCTGCTGCTAGCTTTACAAGGCAGTCCTTGTTCTGGAACCCCCAGGGCAAGAGAGGCAGAGGTAGACCAAGAAGAACATGGAGAAGAGAGCTGGAAACAGAGGTGAAAATGATAAGGAGAACGTGGAAAGAACTTGAGATGATGGCACGTGACAGGAGGACTTGGCATGTGTTTGTTGAAGGCCTATGCTCCTTTGGGAGTGGAGGGTTATGAATGAATGAATGAACAGAAACATATATCAAAACATTAAAACAGTAACTGTCATTTGGCAAATAAGATTTATTTTGTATTCCTAGAACAAAATCAAATCTAAAATGGATAAAAATCTGACGTTACAAGAGATAGCACACTTTGCTACACACCATGAGATAGCACACTTTGCTACACACCATGAGATAGCACACTTTGCTACACACCATGAGATAGCACACTTTGCTACACACTATGAGATAGCACACTTTGCTACACACTATGAGATAGCACACTTTGCTTCACACCATGAGATAGCACACTTTGCTACACACCATGAGATAGCACACTTTGCTACACACCATGAGATAGCACTTTTTGCTACACACCATGAATTCATGTGTTCAACAAACCGGATCTCATGTTAAAATCTACTGTAGATCTTCCTGTTGATGATAAAGGGCCGAAACACTTCTCCAACCCAGGGGAGTGGGGGGAGGGGGGGGGGCTTCTAGTAATCAGATTGCCTCCAGTTGTTTCGCTCGCTCAACCCAGTTTCCTATTACTACCTCAGTGTTCTATTCCAAGCATCTACGGATCTAGCTAAGTGACCTTTGACTTGTTCCAAAGTTTTGTTCACTCTCTTTTTTTCGTTTCGTTGATTATTTACTTTCTTGTTTCGGTATTTCTTTCAGGTTTTACGATTTTCTTGTATTATTATTGTTCTTTTTTCGCTCATCACTGTGGGTGTTTACTTTTTCCATCTGCTTGTATCGCTCATTTGGTGTATGTTTCTCATCATTGTATGTTTGTGTAGTACCTATATGTAATTTTTGTCATAGTCACCTGTTTGTAACTGTGGCTGACGAAGGGTAAAACCCGAAACGTCCCTTGTTTCATGTGAACCGTTAATTTGTAGAACTGGTTCAATACCGTGTTATTGGTTTATAAACTTATATAAATATATAAACACTCCAGACCTTTACATTGCTCTCCCTTTTTTTAGTTTGATTTTTTTTTTCCCCTTTTTTAGTTTAGTTTTATTTTGTTTTGTCTCTCTTTTTTGTTTGTTTATATATATATATATATAAATTTCTACCTGCACGCAAATTTGGTAATTTTGCTTTGCCTTATTTACAATGATTGAACTGGAGATGTGATGTCACTTTCATACATCGGCAATTATTCATATTATTTGGAGTTGATAACAATATATATCCACATTATAACCCATCAGAGGTTGAACGGGATATTTCTCATCATTACATTTTTTTGTAAATGTTTAGTTGTCATGTTAGTGAGGTAGCCTTTTGTGTTACAAAACGCCGGCAAATTGACATTATTATGATTTTTGTTTCATGTCAGTTAGCTGGACAGGAATGAGAAATAACCATTGACAATAGGAAGCGATTTGTTAATCACCCTGGAGCCATATTGTCAGCTATGCTGGTTTGAATTTGGTCTTATTAATATAGAATTCTTTCTATTCCTAGCACATACATACAACTTTGGGGGGGGGGGGGGCGCTCGGGACATGGGCGTAGGAGGGGCGTGGGGGGGGGGAGTAAAATATTAAAAGTGGATTTGAAAGTCACAGGCTTCCAGCTTGAGTGCAAAATTGTAGTGAGATGCAGAAAAAGTAGGATAAACAGTAGTAATGATGTTGATTCTCTTTGCGTGACATTTAACCGCCAAGATTACAGGTTACCAAGAGACTTTAATCTTGTTGTTTATCTCCGCTCTTACGCATGGAGGCATATCTGAAGTCATCTTTTTAATGACCACCAGTTATGCACAATGATACATTATACAAATGTCGAAGTGAGCCTCTGTCTGTGAGGCTAATTACCCCTAATTGACATCCACACACTGCGAGTGATTCCCCCTGTGGTGAAAAATGTTGAGAACCCAGCATTGCACACTAAGCTTGAAGAAGTCACTTGAGCCGCAGGTGTAATTCTTTGGCTTTGACCTGGTTTACTGCATGCAAGAGGATTTCATTATGTACCCAGTGATAGGCAGGGAGAGCTGAGAAGTGGCTCTTTGCAGGACGTGACAATTCCTTAGGAGAGCCCAGAATCAAAGCATAGTGTTCAAGCTCTGCATAGTTGGAGAGCCCCCTTGGAAGGCAAGGAATGCACAGCATGCCACGCGCTTCTTACTCCTAGCTTGAAACCAAATGTGAAGATCCTTTAAATGCAAGCCAAGCTGGAGAAACTAGAGCTCATCACTTTAACTCAGCACGTTTCGGAATGACAGAAAAGCCACAGGAAAAGCCTCGATCTACAATGTAGATAATACCAAGCAGTCTTCAACTTGATATTGGCTGCAAAAAGAGCGAGAGGCTCAGCAGCCCTAGTTAAACAACAACAATAACAACCTACGCTCTTGTTTTGGTTAAAGGCACGCCTTCTCTCCATTTCTTGATTATACCGATAAAACAGGACATAGGAAAACTTTGGAAAACTGCTTGTCTGGTATCAATCTTTTGTCTCGTTTTAATAAATATCAAAATGGTACAAATCAAAGATAAATGAATACTTCAAACATCTATCAAGGTATCTGAAAAATACATGCAACAAATCAAAGAAGAAAATTAATTAAGCCGTATGGCATCATATATGAAAAAATTACAAGAATATGATTGAGAAAGAAAACAAACAGTGCCAAGAACGAACATGTAAGAAAGAATTAGAAACCATGCAGTTACACAGAGTCACTACACTGGACAGGACAACACTCCCCCATGAGGGACAAGTACACTAGAAAAAAAATGGTCTGGACGCTCACTGGCTGAGTTGGCAGAGTAGGACGTTTTTCCTAGAAGGTGACACAATTCATCACTCCCAGACCATAATCTACGTGTGAGATCCGCTGTGACCAATGTCTAATATCTTGAAACTCTGACAAGAATAACTCTGTCTCTGGTTGATCACTGACAGTTACTGGTGTCTGGCTGGCGAGGAAGTCATGAAAAATTATAAATATATCCAAGGAAGATTGCTTGATACCAGACTAGGCTTGTTTTCTAGAGACAAATAAGATCTACGCTCTAGGGGTCTAGTCTAAATACTGACTGCATAACCCACTCTGCTACGACAGTACAACTGAGTATTTATCCAGCTCACTGAGGGAAAAAATTAAAGAAGCGAGCACAGCTGAAGAAAGCAGTTGGGTGTTGGTTGCTTGGAAGGGTGGGTACTGCTGGTTTGGGTTCCTTATTAGCCATACGTTAAATGCAATGCTGCTATTATGTTGACCAGCAGCAATTCTACCGGCTGTCATCTGAAATTAGATAACACGAATACACTTGATTAACCCTTAATTAAGTTATAACTATTATTATCTATATACATGCATACAGCGTTCAACTTCCCATCTCCTCTTGTTCACGTAGTACACAGACACATCCTTTTCACAGTGCTGTACTATGACTCGACATGAATACGTAAGGCGTGCATACATCTCTCGCCTTTAGGCCAAGCAGGCCGAGGTAGGCGCTTTTCGCCCGAACAGCATCTCGCTGCCTGTGGTGGGGATTGTTTACAAAAATACAAACTCCCCCGCACTTTCGTTCGGACATGCTTTCACATTCATAAATACATTATTTTTATTTATGCTAATATTCAGGTTGCTTCTTTGAAAAAAAATATAAGTGATAAGGACAGGTCCCTCCAAGCATTTGCCAAAAAGTTGCAGTGGCATTACAATTATACAATTTACAAGGCCTGTTTTGCTATAGCCTAGCCACCAAAAAAAACAAAAACACAACTCCTGTACTTTATACAAAGACCTATGCCCAAACATATTACGTGACTTTATCTTAATTAACTTTATGAGGTTTTTCCCTTCTTCACGAGTATCTACGCCCTGCGTTTTAATTGCTTAGTAAACGAAACTATTCACTTATTAATTTAAGAACGTTATCACTCTAGATCAGTTTCAACAAGTAGTCAATGATATCCCTGTTACAACTACTAATAAACAAAGTGTCGCTTACCCCAAAGCAGAAATTGAATCCTTTGAAATTATCACTCAAAGAAGGTGTCCGAGGATTTAACTTTCAGAGTAAGTGTCTGAGAAATTTACGTGACTGTTTAACAAGAAGATAGTAATCCACTTCGCGTGTCCGGTTTTTGTTGCTGCAAGTAGCGAATGGATTTAAAGAACTCGCTTATATACCCCAAAAGCTACCCAGTTATGATTCTGATGTCGTGCAAGTCGCTACAGTAGCGGCAAAATTTTCCTTTGACAAAGGCATCGGAAATTTCGCTGTTTCCTTGATGTGACGGGATAGGAGTTCCCATCTCACCGCTGAAGGGAAGATTTCTACCGCGCGGCCAGGGCCTCAAAGGGTTTTCTCCGCGCGAGTTTGCAGACAAGAAAAGCGTTGTGCAACCAGTGTCTGATTTCGTTCGTCGATTTCAAACGGCTGTAGCTACCACCAGCCGACAGACATCACATAATTTTTGGTTGGCTAATGTAAAAGAAACAAGAGCACACGTGTCGGGACGTCCTACAGCGGGTGTCAAGATGAGAACTGACACTTAGAAACTGCGTGACAATGCCCTAAAGTATCAAGAAGATTAAGGGCGTGGACAAAAACAGAGGTAGGCAAAGTGCGTGAATTGACAGGCCAGTTGACCAAAAAATTTAAATCAACTCATCACAGGGCTTTTAATTAATAAAAAAAAATGTGTTTGCCTTGCACGCTTTCTCCATGTCACACATATGTGGAGTTTTTTTAATTATTATTTCCAGTGAAAAAACTGCACAAGTAGCTACAATTAAAATTTTTATTTAGTAGACGGGGTCTCGGTGAAATAAAAAGTAGATCTTGGCATGACAAAGTGTACCCTGGCGTGGTTCATACTATGCCTTCATTCTTTCACTGGTGTTTTTTATGCTTCTGTCATATTTCAACTCCCAAAGGAGCATAGGCCTTCACAAAACTTGTGCAAAGTCTTACTGCTCTGTGCCATCAGCTCAAGGTCTTTCAATTGTCTTCTTTATTCCATTCATGTCTACATCAAGTTCTCTTGTCCGTGTTTTTTTTTTCCTCCTCTACCTTTCTTACCTTGGGATTCCAGAACAGGGATTGCCTGGTAATTCTATCAGCAAGTTTTCTCAAAGTGTGTCCAATTCATCTCCTGCGTCTTCTTCTCATCTCTTGTTCCACTGACACTTGTCTGGTTCTTGTCATCTCTTGTTCCACTGGCACTTGTCTGGTTCTTGTCATCTCTTGTTCCACTGACACTTGTCTGGTTCTTGTCATCTCTTGTTCCACTGACACTTGTCTGGTTCTTGTCATCTTTTGTTCCACTGACACTTGTCTGGTTCTTGTCATCTCTTGTTCCACTGGCACTTGTCTGGTTCTCATCATCTCTTGTTCCACTGACACTTGTCTGGTTCTTGTCATCTCTTGTTCCACTGACACTTGACTGGTTCTTGTCATCTCTTGTTCCACTGACACTTGACTGGTTCTTGTCATCTCTTGTTCCACTGACACTTGTCTGGTTCTTGTCATCTCTTGTTCCACTAAAACTTGACTGGTTCTTGTCATCTCTTGTTCCACTGACACTTGACTGGTTCTTGTCATCTCTTGTTCCACTGACACTTGACTGGTTCTTGTCATCTCTTGTTCCACTGACTCTTGACTGGTTCTTGTCATCTCTTGTTCCACTGACACTAGGTCTTGTCATCTCTTGTTCCACTGACACTTGTCTGGTTCTTGTCATTAGTTCCATTAGGTATCTTGTCATAGCAATTCAATCCTTCTACGCAAGTATACATTCATTAAAATATGTAGATTTTTTGTTGTTCTCCGTTTCTCAAAGCCATAAAATATGACAGACTTGACATTTGAACTGAAAAAAATTCTGATTTTTTTTGGATTCTTTTTTAACCTTAGTTCTTTTTATCTAAAAATATTTCCCAATGCAATGAAAGCTCATCTAGTATTTTGTACTTTTGGTTTACCGTTTGATATTATTGTCCTTCCATCTGTGTCTTTATTGCTACCAAGGTATATATCATCATCATCAGTTGCCATCTCCACAATGAAGGTTGGCTGTAATGGCTCTCCAACGTCTTCTGTCTCTTGTCTTGGTGGTGCACTCTGATAGACTCTTTCCTGTCCATCTCTTGATGTTATCTTCCCACTTATAGCGCTGTCTTCCCCTTGCACGTTTGCCTTCAACTCTCCCTTTTGTTATGGTCTTCTGCAAGGTGTTATGCCTTTTTATGTGGCCAAAGTATTTTAGCTGCCGAACTTTGATCTCCCTCATTAGTTCTCTTTTCATACCTAGATTTTCTAGGACCTCCTTATGTTTTCTCCTCTTTCCATGAGGTACGCCCCATTCTTCTATATATCCACATTTCAAGAGCCTCAATTCTTTCTTCCAAATGCTTATTCATCGTCCATGTTTCCACACCATACAGAAATGCAGAGTATATATAACACTTTATGATTCTCAGTTTTAATTTGTGAGATAACTGTTCAGATGTCAGTATATGTTTCATGTTGTTGAATGTAGCTTTGGCCATTCCTATTCTCTTCTTGATTTCTGTTTCACATCTGCCATCTTCTGTTATATATATATATATATATATATATATATATATATATATATATATATATATATATATATATATATATATATATATATATATATATATATATATATATATATATATATATATATATATATATATATATATATACACGGCGCGTTTTTTAAGTAATTCCCGTTTTAAAATAATAAAAAAAACCATCATATATAAAAATGATCTATTGCAGCCAAAAGTGAACCACACATTTACATTATTTGTCAACATAGTCACCATTGACTTCAACACATTTTTGGTATTGTGGCACCAGGTTCTTAATTCCAGTGTCAAGGAAGTCTGCCGCCAGATAGTGCCGAAAATGTTAACCGATGAACACAAGCAGAAACGCCTGGCTTCGGCTCAAAAATTTTTGCAGCGCTATCGAAATGAAGGAGATGAATTTTTGGGCCACATTGTTACTGAAGATGAGACCTGGATTTCCTACACAAATGTCGAATCAAAGCAACAGTCGATGCAATGGCGACACTCATGGTCCCCGAAAGCAAAGAAGTTTAAGCAAGCACCTTCTGTCAAAAAGATCAAGGCCACTGTTTTCTGGGACAAAGAAGGGGTCATGTTTATTGATTTTCTTGAACGTGGAAAGACAGTGTTGTGTAATGGCTATCAAGGAATGTTATATGCGGGGGCAGTTAGGTTCTGGCTTGGTGAGTATGTCTTCAATCGTTGCTGATGTTTACGCGAATGCTAGGTTGAGTAGACAAAGGGTTAGCATCATACTTTTCACCTGAACACAGCCACACAGTATCGTTCTTAGCTCGTACAACAGTGTTAATGATTAATCAATGAGTTGGTGAAGACTGGTCCACATCCAAATTTATTCACAGTAGCTCCAACAATAATTCAGCATAAATAACATTAGGTAGATTGCATTCATTAAGGTCCAATGTCAGTCCATCAGGGTAAACCATGTAAGAGGCATACAATTCATAAATCTCAATTCTGGCCGTACGAGACTAGCGTTCCGGTTAAAGTAAGCCATGAACGAAGTATGGCGGCAAATGTAAATATATGCTGACGATCGAAAATGTTTACCTCAAAATACAGTCACAATGCTTCCCATGGAAGCTGTAACCCTTGACGGCCCATAAACACATCTTATACAATCGTGGCGACCAAATATCATTACAAGCCACTGAGAAAATATATCGAATAACACATTCACCACGGGAACACAACCATGGCACGTCTCGTCGGGCTGTTTACATTTTATCAATCGCACGGGAAACTGACCGCTCGGCTGCGCATGGGCAGACGATACATACGTCACGTTATATATTTATAGCTAATGCAGACAGCTGTATTTCAGCACAGGATTGACATACGCCTGTGCGCAAAAGCCGTACAATAGACAACAGACAGTTAATGCCAATGCTTATTGTGACACTGATAAAACTTAGACGTGCCATCCATAACAAAAGACGTGGGTTGCTGTCCACTGGGATTGTGTTTTTGCACGATAATGCTCGACCTCACACCGCAGATCGAACTGTTCAATTGTTGCAAAAATATCACTGGGAAATTTTTTACCACCCGCCCTACAGCCCTGATCTCGCGCCAAGTGATTACCACCTTTTCATGCACCTAAAGAAGTGGCTGGCATCCCAGCAGTTTGAAACTGATGATGAACTGCAGACAGGCGTTAATGAATGGTTCAAGACACTGGCGGCAGACTTCCTTGACACTGGAATTAAGAACCTGGTGCCACGATACCAAAAATGTGTTGAAGTCAATGGTGACTATGTTGAGAAATAATGTAAATGTGTGGTCCACTTTTGGCTGCAATAGATCATTTTTATATATGATGGTTTTTTTATTATTTTAAAACGGGAATTACTTAAAAAACGCGCCTCGTATATATATATATATATATATATATATATATATATATATATATATATATATATATATATATATTATATATATATATATATATATATATATATATATATATTGTAGTGGTGTTTATTCTAGTATAATCTTGTCATCGTTTCCTGTATTTATTCTCATTATCTTAGTTTTCTCAGTGTGTATTTTCAGACTCACTTACTGTGACTTCTCATCAAATATTTTAATTGTGTCGTGCATCTGATTACGGTCTTAGGACAGCAGAGCCAAATCACCGGTAATATCTAGATCGTTCAACAGTTTTGTGTGTGTGTGTACTAACACTTAGAATTTTGGGTAGATCACAGTATAATAGGCAGACGCCGCCATGTCGGCCAATGGTATGTTATTATGGGTAATATGTTTAGTTGCGTTCTTAGCATTAAATAGATATGGTCTCATTAGCACAAGGCTTGGCTGACTGAGAGTCTAATTCGTGAAAAACAGCAAGATCGTTAAATAATGCCGACTACTGGGCATACTTCATTATCAACATCCGGTGTACTTAAGTTTCCGTTACATGAAAAATTTAAATGAGCCGACGGGACTATTTACACGGAAATGTTCTGCATAAAAACATTACATTTCGATACGTCGGTCGCGTCATTTCCATTTATTAAGACATTGACGCTACCGCTAACCATAACCCTAACCATATTAAGAGCTTTTTTCCGACCAATACTAAGGCTGACAAAAATAACAACAAAAACAAAATAGCAACTTACCGCTCGCGAACTTTGCAAACCCATATAAAGCCATCACTGACGTCCTTCTGTTCAACCAGAGTCATCCTTCTCTTTCACTCTAGACATCGATAATGATCCGTAATAAAACCCTCGCTGATATTTTTGATCACTCTAAGCGACACCGTTGACGTATCGATAGCCATCTGGGGAACGTCGACAGATTTCTGTATTATTCTAAGTACGGCCGAATTTTGTTGTTTACTGTAGAAATAGCGATGTTAAGTGATTGTACTTTTGTGTGAAATAGGAACGGTTAAATATGTGTTGTCTTGCATGTGACAACGTTTTTCTCTCCTTTTCTATTTTTTTTTTTTTTTTTTTTTTAAATTGACGAATACATTATTTTTTTAATGTTTGTGTGTACTTTTGGGTGTTTGTGTCTGTAAGTTTGACATTATTGGATGTTTGTTTCTATAAGTTTGACATTATTGGATGTTTGTTTCTGTTTGACATTGTTGAATGTTTGTTTCTTTTAGTTTAACATTTTTGGGTGTCTGTTTTTGTAAATGTGACATTGTTGGATGTTTCTTTCTGTAAGTTTTGCATTTTTTGAATGTTTGTTCCTATAAGTTTAACTTTGTTGGATGTTTGTTTCAGTAAGTTTGACATTGTTGTATGTTTGTTTCTGTAAGTTTGACATTGTTGGGTGTTTGTTTCTGTAAGTTTGACATTGTTGGGTGTTTGTTTCTCTAAGTTTGACATTGTTGAATGTTTGTATCTCTAAGTTTGACATTGTTTGTTTCTGTATGTTTGACATTGTTGTATGTTTGTTTCTGTAAGTTTGAAATTGTTGAATATTTGTTTCTTTAAGTTTGACATTGTTGAATGTTTGTTTCTGAAAGTTTGACATTGTTGTATGTTTGTTTCTGTAAGTTTTACATTGTTGAATGTTTGTTTCTGTAAGTTTGACATTGTTGGATGTTTGTTTCTGTAAGTTTGACATTGTTGGATGTTTGTTTATGAAAGACTGACATTTGTTAGATATTTGTTTTTGTAAATTTCCCATTGTTTGATGTTTGTTTGTGTGATATTGACATTTCTTGGATGTTTGTGTTTGTAAGATTGTCATTATGATGGTTTTCTTTAAGACTGACATGTGAAAGTTATTTTTATTTTCTAATACTCACATTTGGATGGTTTTCTCTAATATTGACATTTGGATGGTTTTCTCTAATATTGACATTTGGAAGGATTGTTTTCTCTAATATTGACATTTGGATATTTGATTTCTTCTTTAATCCTTAACCGCCAACTGTCAAAGCAGTCAGTGTCCATCACGCCTGGTGGCGTCTTGTAGGGCAGCAAAAAACTGCTTCCACTTTGTTCAGTTGGCGGCTATCCTTCGTGCAGTACCCCAGCTCTGGTTCATTATTTGCATCTCGGCCTCCACAGTTCTCGGCCACGTTGTTTTTGGTCGGCCTCTTTTTCATTTTCCTTCAGGGATCCATAGCATATCTGTTCTTGTGATGGCATCAGGGTCTCTTCTGAGGACAGGGCCAACCCAACTCCAGCGTCTGCCAACTATGATGATGTGCATGTCCTCTTGGCTGCTCTGGGTAAGCAGTTCTTGATTGATTGATAGTATTCGGCCAAAAGATTCAGAGAATTTTCCTTAGGCAGACTGTGTGGATAGAGCCCTGGGTAGGCTCCTTCGAAGCATAGGGGTCAGGCTTTCCCTCTGTCTAAATAATACAAAACTGAAAATAAAATGACATTAAATACCTTAACTATAACCGACAATTAGGTTGAACAGGGTAGACCAAGATGGTCGATGATCGGAGGCAATGAAGTTAGCAGATACTTGCCCACTCTCCACCCATCACTTTTATAAACATGAATCATCATCAAATCCACTTCCGGCTATGGCAGCATTTAGGACCGGTACTTAAAAAGGAGGCAGGTAGCTCTCTAATTCTCTGACACGATTATTCTGTACTGATCCGGCATGACCAAACTGTTATTTTGTCACAATATATTCTATAAAAGATCTAATTTGCTCATTAACTCTCCATGTCTCTATTTTCAGGGATTGCTTCATCTCCAACAGACACCACTAAATCGCCAACGGTGAGTACTAGTACTTCAAGTATAGTTGGTTTTGTTTCTGTACAGACCATCTTGGGATTTAACATATAATATTCTCTGCTCCTGTTTTCTTTTCTTTCATCTGTGATGCCTCATTTCCTGAAAAATGTTACATCCTCTTTTTCCACCCACATTCTGATCCTTCCAGTCATAGTCATGTACCTCTGCTTCTTGTTCACTGACTATCAAAGCAATCAGTGACTGTCATGCCTAGTGCTATCTTGTTGAGCATCAGCAAACTGTCTCCACTTTACTTGGTCTGTGGCTATCTTTCATACAGTGCTCAACAGTGGTTCATTGTCATGTCTCCTATTTACTTGGTCTGTGGCCATCTTTCATACAGTGCTCAACAGTGGTTCATTGTCATGTCTCCACTTTACTTGGTCTGTGGTTATCTTTCATACAGTGCTCAACAGTGGTTCATTGTCATGTCTCCACTTTGCTTGGTCTGTGGCCATCTTTCATACAGTGCTCAACAGTGGTTCATTGTCATCTTGGCTTCCTTATTTCTCTGCCAAGTTTTGTTTTGCTCAGCTCTCTTTTGCCTTCCTTTTTAGGGCCCACAGCACAGCAGTTTTTGTGATGGTTTTTGAGTCTTTTCTGAGGACATGGTCTTCTCAATCTCAGCATCTTCCAGTTGTAATAGGGTGTATATCTTCTTGATTGCTCTGGGTAGGCAGTTCTTGGTTGGTGATGGTGTTCGGCTAAAAACGTCAGAGAATTTTCCTTATGCAGGTTGTCTAAAAATATAGCAATTTTCACACTCCTTTTTTTATCACTCTCCAGCACTGCACACTAGGAGCGCAGAAAGTTTGCAACTGTCATTGTCAGTCACTCATGTTCCCTGTTTGTGGAAATAGTCTTGCATTTATAGCTCCTGATGATTTATGTTTTGGGTTATCTGTCCTTTGCTTTATCTTCCCCTTGAATGTTTTGATGCAGACTTCCTGACAGTTGACTAGCTGCTCTATGGGGAGTTAACAATGAACAGACAAAACAAAAATAAACACAGAGTACACTATCCTGACTTAGTTAAAGTAGCTGAGTGAGGGAATGAGGAAGTTCTGAGTTTAGTATTCCCAGCAAGCTGAACCATGTTTAATTACTCTGTTCTACATGGCGTTCGATTATAAGTGGTCTCTTTCTTTTCTACTCAGACTTGTCTTAAGATTCTATCCCAATTGTTGGGCAGTGAATAAAGTTTTATTTCCCCCTTTGCCTATTCTTCATCCTGATCCTGAGATGCATGATGTCTTCCATGGAGACACACGTCTGTGGCCATATTTCCTAGAGTTAAGAGTTTTACAGAGTTCTAGGTCCCAGCAATTTTGGTTCAACAGGGTAGTCCCAACTTATTGTTAAGGCACTAATAGCTTGTAATAGCAAAGGATGGGCTGAAACAAATGGTCCTGATTGTGTATTCAAACACGAAAAGTTAAATTATATCTAAAAGTCACCTTTGATTATTACATCTACAACTTTCTTTCTTCCTGTTAACGCAACCCGTTTTATCACCTCCCCTTAAAGGGCAAGAAAACCCCATCTAGTTCCTGCCAGGTCACCTGAGAGTCAAAGAAAGAATAAGCCTACTAAGACGTCCTAAAAAGTGCGAGTGTGCGTTGAAACTGGCAAACTTCCTCATTTTAAAAATAAATAGCTATCAGAAAACACTGAAAATTGGTGAGTACAAGAACATACCCCCCCCACCAATGTAGGGTGGCTTTCCATTCAAGATGATAAGTTTTTTTCCAGCGGTAGGGCTACCTACAAGAGGATAACCACCCATATGTAGATGGTATGTGCTACCTTCAAGAGGAATAAGTTGGTAGTGGTACAAACGGCTAAACCGTTACAAGAGGATAAGTTTTTGGTAGTGGTAGGGTCTTCCAAACAAGAGGATAATTAGTAGTGGTGGGTTCCCATGCACTGTAAGAAGCCAAAATAAGCATGGGAGCATCACTGCAGTTTGGAGGATCCCACACCCGAGCACTGTCATGTGCTTCTCATAGTGTGTAGTTTTATGTAAGCAGCGCCAGTTACTTTGGCACAGTCTACCATCAAGAGGGCCAACATGTGGTGAGACACAACTCTGTAGAATGACAGAAACCACTAAGAAACAGGAGAATGATGGACACCTAGTCATATCATTACGGTAAAAATAAAAAATAACACTAAAAAAACCCAGTAATATATATATTGAATAACTCACACCCAAAACCAAAAGACAAACCAGTAATATATTATTGAACAAAATAACTCACAATACCTAAAAAACTCCTGCAAAGATGAAAGAGAAAGAGAAAAAAGACAAAAGAAAATAGAAGGGGGTAAGAAACTAAAAGATCCGTACATCACCCCAATGTTTATGGAAAGACTGAAATTAAAAGTTGTTTGGGTGATTGCATTCTCTAAGAGGTAATTACGAGCCCAAGAATCAATTATCACATACATTGGATGATGCGTTACAAACATGGCACAGACCCATCCTACAACACATTGTTTAACATGCCTACACCTTATCACTCCCACAATGTTTACAACAACAATTACATGCCACAACAACCCCCATTACATGCCTACAACATCGACTACATACCTACAACATCCCACAGTAAACTAAACATGCCTAAGCAGTAAAAAATATGCTTTTAGTGCAGGGAAGACCAAGAGTTACATTATTTTATTTTAACAACAAACACAACATCCTACACACATACACAGACATCCTATAGACATCAACAGACAGACCTACATCACAGACAGTCAACCTACAACATCACAGACATTATACAACACAGATATCCTCCAACATTTAGAGAATCTCCTCATTTACACCATCACAGATATCCAAAAGGACAACATCACCAACATCCTGGAAGTAATCAATAGACACCCTACATCCTCACATACATATACAATCACCAGACATCCTTTCAACATTCCTCATTTAGGAGCGATACTACATCACATACATCCTACAACATCACAACCATCCTACCACCATAATGCACAACCACATCCCCACCATCAACCCCATTGAACATCCAATGGCTACAACATCCACAGACCTACATCCTAACAACAAACACCCCTTCCACATCCTACAACAATCCTATGGGGACCCACAAGTGTAAGATGGACAACAACATCACAAACATCCTACTGAAATACCTCACAAGATTAACCTACATCACCAAGTCATTCCTACAACATCACAGACTCTCCCTTACAACATCAACATGACAATCCCTACAACATCAAGTAGATCCTACAACAACAACATGTGAAGACTGAGGTGGTAGATGTGTATTCCACCAACAATCACAGACAAACTACAATTTTAGGTAACACCGTAATCCCCAGACCAAGTGGTAGATTAAGACAACAAATGCGCTAGATTAAACCCTACAACCAACACGGGGAAACCCCACAGTGTAACTGGATTACAACCTCACATGACATCTTACAACAACACATATCCCAAACACCAAGTGGTAGTGATGAAAGATAGACAACATCACAAACTAAATGTCTTTAGCAACCAGGTAGGAACCTCCATTTAACAACATCACCCCACCATACAACCTCACACTCCTACATCCCTTCAACAATACACAGTCTGACATCCAATGACCTAATCCACAATTTGATACCCTCAAAAGATAATAACATCACAAGATTTCCTACAAAGACATATATCACTTTAACACCAAGTGGGGTTGATGTATAGAAATACAACCCATCAACAGAACATCCTATAACACTCATGGGGTAAACCAAGTGTACGATGGATAGCACATCAAGACATCCAAACTAACAACACAGCACAAGACCTTTAAACTTGGTAGATGGAACTACCACACAATAACAACCAAACACTCCAGACCCTTTTCAACCCCTCAACATGGGTATCCCACCTCACCCCAAAAACTCGACACCATCTTTCACTCTTACCTCTGACACACCCATACTGGATTCTCCCTAACATATCCACCTATCCCACCCCCGAATTACAAAAAACAAGAAACCAACATTGTACAGTGCATAATTATGTCCATGATATACAAAATGTTGTTTATTCACCTATATTTCCTTGTCACAACTGTTTGTAACTCATCACAAGTCCCATGGGATCCCTCCCCAGCCGTCCAAGAATGATGAACTACAACACCCAACTTCACATGGAAGTTTGTCAAGATCACCCCAGAAAAGACTAATAAGCACCAGGCCACAACCCACAACCTTATCCCTGGATCCAAACCAACACGACCCATAAACTCAGTACTCAGGTAAATACTCATAATGTCAACATTCCCCCCCCTAAATAACCCCTTTCATCACACATCAGGGAAATAATGATCTTTCCTCTCCACATACAGTTAAATAAAACTGTTTATCACATAACAGGTAAATAAGACCCGGGTCACATACAATAAATAATTGAGTAGGACCCCTCACATTCCTTCGCCCAGGTAAATAAATTAGTCACATTAAACAGGTAAATAATATGTGTTTCCAATAAAGCATTAAATATATTTGTAGGGTCAATTATTCTTCGAAGATGTAATTCTTGGAATGAGCATCCAAGGCAAAACCAAATTGCAAGATTTAACAACCATTGACTTTGTATTTATCTGACCCAAACCATTTTAATCAGACGTTCTTTAAATCATTAACATACATCAAACCACATACCAAATGGGCACTCTGCAACAAACAAACGAAGAATGAATTCCATAGCGTTAAAACCCCCATACTATGAAGAAATCACACAAACAACAAGATGTTGAATCAACCAATGATGAAAACTATTAGACAACCTACCACTCACACCATGTTGAATTCATCCATCACAGGATAGACCATAGTACTCCTTAGAAATTTCAAGACTAGTTGAAACATACAAATAAACCCTTACAGCAGCAATATAGACAAAGATAAAGGGACTCTAGACAATGATAGATCCAAAATAAGAAAAATAGATACAAAGCAATACACAAATTATTTCAAAACAAAACCACCACAGCAAAAGCGGAACACCACAAAAGATCAACCTCAAATTAATTCCACCCCAGATAAAATGATCATTTTCCCTAATTCCACCCAACAAATTAACTAGCAAGTCATTGTACCACACACCTGTAAAAGGGTCATTTCTATAGAGAACCAAAATATTTTTCACAATCCAATAAAGGCTACATGACGTCCCATAAATTGGTTGGCATTGAACAAATGTGACAAGATCATTTCAATAATCTAACCTGATTGAAAGATCACTAATGTGAACACGTCTGATAAAATAAAATGTCCTCCCTCAGACTACCTCAATATCGTCAGAATAAGACATTCCCCTGATGACAAGATCCCTTCTATGAAACTGATGATAATACTATCACCTTAAATTGGACCTGATGATGAACAAGATCACAATCCTGGAACAATATAATAATCATAATACCCAAACAGAAATTACAAGACAATAATTGGGTACCCAATCATTAATCCATTGATCATTAAATGTAATAACAAAACTGATGGATGACAATATCACTAATGGTGGAATACTTTTCATGATTTCCCCCCTATATCCATAATTCAGCTAAATCACTGATGACAAATCACCTGACGGCCAATAACACTTGAACAAATGACAAGTTCACTGATCATGTATGTAACAAATCTATTATACTTATCTTGAGACACCCTCCAGTGAAACACCAGAAACAAAATTATCTTTGGGGGAACCAACAACATCAATCTACTCAACAATAACCCCTTGTCATTGCTCTAAGAAATATTTAGTGGTAAGAGAGGAATACCTTTATAAGACACAACCTGGAGATTCCAAACTAACATTGAAACCATCTTCTGGGATTGAATAAGGCAAAACCCTCAAGAAAACTTATGCTCATAAACCCTCCACCAGTGGCAATTCATTTTCCTCACAATATTACCAATATTCAAGATGCTCCTAACGTGTATTGACGAAGACAAAGGAGTGAATAGGATAACCTGAAGAAAACTTCATCAAATACAACTCATCCACCCTCAATTGTCATGGCAGTCCATAAGATAGATTACTGTTTAGTAAGTCTGCTTGCCTATTCTTGAAATTCCACTCAAGACAAGTAACGGTCACCAATAAAAATAACCAATAATATAACCCTCACAAATACCCACAATATACTATCCAACACATTTAAAATATTTTCACAATATACTTATACATATAATAATTAACAACTATATTAAAATATTATCAAACATTACTCACAATAATCCCAATCATACTCCAATATACATTCTAAATTTCAAAATACAAAATTCTATTAATCACCAAACTCACAATATACCACACAATAAATAACTCAAAATTCAAATCACAATTCCACAATATAATAAATAAACCTAAAACAAATACCATTACATCCATAATACATTTAAAATTATTACATCAATCACAAAAATCAACACATAAAACACCCCCCTCACTAAACAATCAAAATAAAATTACAAAATTAAAACAATTATACAAAAAATCATACCCCAAATCAAATCCCCCCATAATCTAAATAAAATTATCAAAACAAATCAAAAACTAAAAACAAAATTTAAAACAAAATAAACCCTCAAATTACCATAAATCCCCTACTCTTAAAAAATCAACCAAATATCTATACTAATCACCCCATAAAAAACCCACCTAACAACTTAATCCCCAAATACAAAATTAAACTACAATCACAAAAACTACCAAAACTAATCACAAAAAAAACCCAAACCAACAATCCTAAACCATAATCAAAACCAAAAAACTTCCAATACTAAAAAAAACCAATAAAATCACTTCCAATACAACACCCAATAATCAACAAACAAAACCCATAAATAACAAATATCCAACCCTAAAAACCTCACCCCAAAAACCCACTCAATCCACACAAATAACAAAAAAATTCAAATTAAACTATAATAATACCCAAAAATAAAAAAACAACACAAACAAATATAACCATTAACACCTATAAAACATCCAAAATAACAATCCCACAAAATTTAAAATCTAAAAAAATACAAAACCCCAATTAACTCAAACAAAACCCCAAAAATATAAAACTAAAACCATAATCAACTACAACAACCTCATCAATAACATTTATAATAAAAATACCATTTAAATATAAAATAAATTCCCCATAATCATCAATTACAAATTAACCCCCCAAAAATATCCAAATAAAACTCCATAATAATATACAATCCACACCTTTTAAAAAATCATAATTATTCAAAATATAAAAACATACTCCTAAACAACTTTATTAAAAACTACCTACCAATAAAAAAAATTAACATCACCCAAAATATAATAACACAAACACCCCCCATCTAAATATAACCTTCCAAAAAAATTCCTACCCATATCCACCAACATCAAAATACAAATAAAATAATACAATACACAACACAATTCACCCCCAATACTAAACCAATCAAATTAACCCACAAAAACATATTTATAACCCCATTTATAATTATCAAATCAAACAATTTAAAAACCCCCTTTAAAAAATAATACAAAACACTAAAATAAAAAACAAACAATCCCAACCCAATAAAAAATATACCCAAACAAAAACTATTTCCAATTATTCACCCTAACAACTTCAACAAATAACACTATTTCACATAAAATCACCAACAAACCATAAACCCCCCAAAAACAATCCCTTTATTTATTTCACATAATAAAAAAAAATAAAAAAACATCTCAACCCCAATAATAAAAATCCAAAAATATAAAAAAAAAAATATACCAATAATCAAATACTAAATATTAAACTACCCACCAAACCCATATAACCCAACCAAACCAAAATAAAACCAAATTACACAAAAAAAATTAAAATAATAAACCCAAAAATTTAAACCCATACAAACATTATCAAAACAAAAATCTACAACAAACCCAATAAACATATCAACAAAATTAAATCATAAAAAAAAAAAACAAAATTTAAATCATAAAATAAACAAATATTACCCCCATCACCATCCACAAAATATACCAATCAAAAAAAAAAAAATAAAAACCTTTTTTTCTAATTACTCAAAAAATACCAACTAAACCCATATTAAAAAATAAAAATCCATAATCAAACCTAATATACAAATCCCCAAAATACAAAATCAAACCAAATAATTACCCACCATTAAATAATAATCCAATAACACACAAAAAAAATAACCAAACAAAAAAAAAAAAATAAACCCACAACTTTAAAAAAAAATTTTAATAAAAACTACAAAACACCTACCCAAACTACAAAACCAAACCTCTATAAAACAAAACATAAAACAATTCAACCCACAAAAACACAAACCAAAAAAAATAAAATCAAAAAACCTAAAAAATACTACCCTAAAAACCAATAATAAACAACTATATAATATAAAACATCCCAAAAAAAAAAACCACACATTCCCAATAAACAAAACATTATTAAAACAATCATTAATTAAATAAACCCCCAAACAACTACACAAAAAAAACAACAAACAAAATAAAAAAACACCAAAAAAAAAAAAAAATAAAAAAACATAACAAAAAAAAAATAACCAAAAACACCCCAAAAAAAACAATAATTTATTAATAAAAAAACCAAATTATAAAAATAAAATCACTAAAAAATTCAAAATACAAAAACAAAATCAAAAAACCATATAAAACAAAAAAACAAAATCACAAACACCAACAATTACAAAAATTACAAACTTCAAACTAACATAAAATAACCCACTTTTCCTCAAACACACAACATCAAAATTAAAAAACATAAACATATAAAACCACATCAAAAAAAATTTTAAAAAACACCACATAAAAAAACAAAAAAAAACAATTCCCAAAAAACCATAAAACAAAACACTATAACAAAAAATTTCCCAAAATAATCACCTTCCAAAAAAAACAAAAACCCCCCCAAAAACCAAAAACCAAAAAACAAATAAAACACCAAAAAAACCTCAAAATAAAATTCACCTAAACAAAACAAACCCATATTCATCAAACAAATTACAATCAAAACAACAAAATCATAAAAAAATAAACCCCCTCCACAAAAAAACAAAAAAAAAAAAACCCACCTTAACTAAAATACAAAAAAAATCACAAAATAAATACCATCTTAACAAAACATCTCATTAAACTTCCCAAAAACCAAAAATCCCAAATCAACCAATACAAAACCAACCATAACTATCCACCCCATAAAAAATAAATATAAAACAATTCAATATACATCACTTCTCTTTACAATCCTAAATATACCTAAAAAAACAACCCATTACCAACATATAACCCCAAAACACAATTCAAAAAATCATAAACCAAAACCATCCCTTCAAAAAACCACTCATCATACCACACACAACAAAAAAAACACAAAAAAAATAATACTCCTTAAACTCAAAAACTATCAAATAAAATATACTCACAACTAAGAATCCAAAAAAAAATTTAAAACTATATTAAATCTATAAAATCAAACAAAATAAATAATTTTAACACTCCCCACAAATAACATAACAAACAATTAAATCAACATCCTTCTTTTTATTAAATAAATAAAAAATTATCAAACAACATCAAATTTTACCATCACCCCTAACTCAACCTAATACCCAACCTCCTCTTCAACAAAAAAACAAAACCATAATCTTACAAAAACCTTATTAAAACCACCAAAAATTTACACTTTAAAATACAAAAAAAACACCCCCCTCCTAAAAATAAAACCATAATTTTTACCCCAAATCAAATAATTGCTAAACTCAAATAAATAAACATAAACCACCTATAACATCCCCAAACTTATCCTCAATTCAAAAAAATCAAAATACCTTAACCAAAAACAAAAAACCCTAAACAACCAACAAAAACAAACACCTCCTATTAAACCAATCACTCTATAACTCACCTAAAACCACCTACACTAATTCAAACAATATACCCAAAACCCCATAATAACCACAAAACAATTATAACACAAATACCCAAATCAAATCACTCTAATAATACAAAAAAAAACATCAAAAACACCAATTACCAAATCAATAAAATATCCACCCTCAAAAAACATTTAATCACCACCCCAATTTCAACAATTTAACCTTAATAACCAACCCTTAAAAAATATACCTCAAAATATAAAACAAAAATAATTCATAAAAATCAAAAAAAATAAAAATAATATCAAACAAATAAAACCCCTCTATAAAAATTAAAATACCATAATACAACAAAACTTCAAAATACTTATAACATATATAATCAACAAAACCCCATAATCAAATCATATTTAACCTATATCAATCACAACATTACCACCATAAACCACAATACAATAATACCCACAATTATAGCGTCCCAAAATATTCCAAATCAAACTCCCAACACATCAACATTCACTCACAATACCCCAATACACTAATTAAACATAATTTCCATCTACTCACACATAATACTCTAACCTATAATCATCAATCTCCACTTCACAATAACAAATCACAAAACCAATCACTCAATCACAATTAACACTCATATCACTAAACCCCATAAAAAAATCACAAATATAATCAATTTTAAACACCCATTATTACTATTTCAAATACTCCACAATATACATACTCATAATAACAAACTAAAATCTAATTAACAACCACATACCAACATACACTCTATCACCCTTCCTCAATATACCACAACCCTATAAATCACAATATATAACTTTCCCATTATAATCACCAACCCTCCATAAACAAATCCCACCTTCGCAAAAATCCCACACAAATCATAATACAAACAAATACTTCCACCTATACTTGTCACCTATATAATAAACAACCAACCAAACTCAGAGCAAAGCCAGTACCAGGTTTTTGCAGCTGGGTATACAGGGGCATGAAGTAACTTGGTTTCTAACCAGGAAACTCTTTGCCTCCAAAACATCATGCCCACTCTATCCACTCAGGACATGTCTCCTTCCATTTGGTTTGGTTTGGTTTTAAGGACCATCTTCATAGCACAAGGGACAACTCTATCAGTGCTCCAATCTCCCTCCCTTAGATCACCACCAAGGTACCACAATCTCAGGGGCACAGTTGCACAAAAGTGCTAAATTAGCACTGGCGAGGATCCCAAAGTGTCTGCACAGGAATCACACATTCTATAAATACTTTTTTTAATGGTGGGTTAGGCTTTCCTAACTTTGTAAGTTTTGCCAGGGCTGGCGGACTGTATGGCCTTACCTACTCTTTATGCTTTTTGGCTCCTGAGGGATTTTTAACCTGTGCAACTTGCACACGGGACCTCCTATATTTTTCGCCCTTATCTGAGAATGCTAGGCTTTTGATCTCACTACCCGTGAGATCTCACTACCCATGAGATCTCACTACCCATGAGATCTCACGACCCATGAGATTAAGTGGGAGTATGAGATCATTAGGACCCACTGTTTCTGAAAAAATTTTCATCAAATATATTCCCTGTACTGGGAATCGAACCCAGTACCTTTAGAATTAGAGGTGGATGCCATACCTCTTAGCCACTCCAACCCCCCCCCCCCCCCCCCCCCCCCCCCACCCTTCTCCTTCCATAACATATACTAATGGAATATGTAACTAAAGATGTGAACAAAAAAAATAACGTGTTCTCTGTGTCTGCAGTGACCAAGTCACCAACAAAACAGACTTCCTCTCAATCTGGAGACATCAAGTCAAAGGTCGGCTCCTTACAAAATACTACACACACCCCAGGAGGTGGACACGTAAGTCTGTCTGACTTAAATTTCTTTCAGTGTTTCTCTATGTCTGCCTGTCTGACTTAAATTTCTTTCAGTGTTTCTCTATGTCTGCCTGTCTGACTTAAATTTCTTTCAGGGTTTCTTATGTCTGCCTGTCTGATTTAAATTTCTTTCAGTGTTTCTCTATGTCTGCCTGTCTGACTTAAATTTCTTTCAGTGTTTCTCTATGTCTGCCTGTCTGACTTAAATTTCTTTCTCTATGTCTGCCTGTCTGACTTAAATTTCTTTCAGTGTTTCTCTATGTCTGCCTGTCTGACTTAAATTTCTTTCTCTATGTCTGCCTGTCTGACTTAAATTTCTTTCTCTATGTCTGCCTGTCTGACTTAAATTTCTTTCAGTGTTTCTCTATGTCTGCCTGTCTGACTTAAATTTCTTTCAGTGTTTCTCTATGTCTGCCTGTCTGACTTAAATTTCTTTCAGGGTTTCTTATGTCTGCCTGTCTGATTTAAATTTCTTTCAGTGTTTCTCTATGTCTGCCTGTCTGACTTAAATTTCTTTCAGTGTTTCTCTATGTCTGCCTGTCTGACTTAAATTTCTTTCAGTGTTTCTCTATGTCTGCCTGTCTGACTTAAATTTCTTACTGTGTTTCTCTATGTCTGCCTGTCTGACTAAACTTTTTATGTTTTCATCTTTCTATATTGCTCATTATATTTTTGTTCAGTTTATTCATCATTTTTTTTTTTACATAGTTGCAGTGCCATTTGTCTTTTTTCTCCTGAAATGTCAATATTTCTTGCCTTCATTTTCTGTTTGTAAATGTGGCTCATGAAGGGTTGCCTGTTTGTAAATGTGGCTCATGAAGGGTTGCCTGTTTGTAAATGTGGCTCATGAAGGGTTGCCTGTTTGTAAATGTGGCTCATGAAGGGTTGCCTGTTTGTAAATGTGGCTCATGAAGGGTTGCCTGTTTGTAAATGTGGCTCATGAAGGGTTGCCTGTTTGTTAATGTGCCAGAAGGTTGCATGTTTGTAAAATTGGCTCCATGAAGGGTTGCCT
>JAMPIV010017257.1:1092500-1185073 GCA_024509875.1 Oreohelix idahoensis | reverse complement strand
TTTGATGTGTGGAGTGAACTGAAGGATCAAAGTGTCAGTGAAAAATGGTGTGAGATGTTCGCTCATTTTACAAAGCAGAATATAAATGCTGAGTACCTGAATTGCCAAGTTAGTTTTTGTTTGGCACTGCCAGGATCCAATGCAGCTGTTGAACGTGTTTTTTTCATCAATAAATGCGTTTTGGACAGACGAAAAAAAAACAGACTTAAAATTGAGACAGTGAAAGCTTTAACCATTATAAAGACCCATTTTAAGGATTTCTCTTGTGCGGAATTCTATGTCCAAATATCAGAAGAAAAAAAACTTCTTGAACAGGCCCATAAATCTGATAAATATTCTGATGAATCTGAAATATAAACTTGACTATTGTGTATTTTTTAAAGGTGCGATTTTTCTAATTATGTTTGTAATTTAGAATTCTTTTTTAAGGTGGAAGTTGTGTTAGTTAATGTGTATATTTTTATACCAGTATCTTTTTTAAGTGCAACATATATTATATAATAGATTTATTTGTGCTTTACCTTAATTTTTAACATGTCCCTATCGTTGCGTAATTGAATATAGTTGGTTTTTAAATTAAGAGGGGAAGAAGTTAAATAGTAGGCGTACATATTCATTTTAAGTAGCAACACGCCTAGCTCGCATTACCAGGATACGCCACTGGTGGTAGGAGGAGTTGTCATTCGCTGAAGTGCATGGCATAGTAATAGATGGTGTTCTACTGTCTCTAAAGGGTTTGGGCAGTCCATTTATTATACATATTTTGTGAGTAAATTTTGTTTCTGTGGCCATTTAGATTTATTATCGTTAAAGTTTAATATATATTTCTCTTGCTCGTTCAATCGTTAAGTATACTTTTAAAAAGTCACCTTCGTCACCCGAACGTTTTATTTGCTCTGTATACAGATAATTATGAAATTTAAGACATGCTTGACCGATTTCCACACTGGATGTTAGATTCTTCCGTGTCTCCTCCATTATCCGTGGTTTTACCTGTTTCATGTTATATTTTATTGCATTGCTAAATATTTGTTATTTGGCATTTATTGTAATATTTGGTTCCTTTTTGGGTACTTGTGTGATATTTCACCGCTAAAATAAAATTTTCCAAATTTATTACCAAAACTGACAACCGTACTTTTTCTTGACTGGAAAAGGTTGATTTCACATTGTGATTTGGGAGGGCAAGTTAAAAAAAAAAAAAAAACGTTCCTCATGCATTCATAGTTGACACGCTTACGACAGACCCCCCCTCAACCCCCCCCCCCCCCCGGTATTTTAAGTTTATAAGCAATAAAACGGTATTGAATTGGGACCTGAGATGCGTCAACAGTGATCCACTACCGCGATAAGTTACCGGGTTTCTGGTTCAAAGCTTGGTAGAGTCTAACCAGCTGTAAATGGGTACCTGACTCTGATCTTGAGTTAGAGAAGGCAACAGCAACGAGGACGGGAACAGGTGTCACGCATCAGTCTAACCAGCTGTAAATGGGTACCTGAATCTGATCTTGAGTTAGAGAAGGCAACAGCAACGAGGACGGGAACAGGTGTCACGCAACAGTCTAACCAGCTGTAAATGGGTACCTGACTCTGATAGGGACTTGAAAGCTGATGATGATGATGATTACGATGACTAGCAATTCCCTAGACTTAAGGGTCTTTTATATTTGGACATGCGCCCTAATATAACCGACTAGATTGAACGGGACGCGCCTCGCCAAAACGAGACAAAACTTAAAAAAAAAAAACCTCACCGCTGGGTGTGGAGGGCTGGGTGGAGAGGGCTGGGTGGAGAGGGCTGGGTGGGAAGTTGGTCCCCCTCCCTCACTATGCACTGATCCTTGTTAAATATTTACCTAATCAGAGCCGGATTAACGTAGTAGCAAAAGTAGCATTTGCTACGAGTCCCGCGCTTTTAGGGCCCCGCGCCAATAAATATGTACATCATTTTTTGGTCATTTTCTAATACGAGCGTTAAACCAATGATCTTGTGATGTATGCCATCTTTAGCGCCTTTTCATTTGATGTTACGAAATTGTGAGAGAAAGAGCATAACAGGGTGACTTAGTGTGACTCTTTATTACTTTTATCTGAACTGTTTGCGGACAGAAGCAGTCATTTTCTTTGGATTTGTTGAAAGCCTGTACACCTTCTTTTCTGCTTCTACCTACCGGTGGGGTCTCCTTTCTACTGCATTATGTGCTGGCGGTAGTCATAATAAGTCCCATTTGCCCTTTGTGAAATGGTCCGCTTGGGCAGATGCGACAAAAGCACTTTTACACAGCTTTTCTGCAATAAAACAAGTCTTGGATGATATTTCAGATGACAATGATCAGAAGGCAGAGTGTCGTCAACAGGCTCGTTGTCTACTTCCAACCATGATGAAGTTAGAAACAGGAATAATGATCATACTGTGGGATCAAGTATTACACCGTTTTCAAATGACCAGTGCTTCTTTGCAATCTTCTGACCAAGATTTGAATACGGCTTGTGCACTCTATGAATCCCTGCGGGGGTATATTCAAGCTATGCGGTCTACTTTTGCAGACATAGAGCAAAATGCCAAGGATGTGACTGAGTGTGAACATTATCAAGAACAAACTCGAAGGAAACACAAACGAAATCGAGAGTATGATGATTTCAGTGGTTCCAGCACAATTGATGAATCTCAAACGCCTTCTCAGCAGTTTAAAAGCCGAACATTTCTTGTCCTTATTGATAGCTTGCTACCTTGTCAAAACGCCAGAAAGCTTATCAAAAGTTGAATGATGTATTTGGATTCCTTCGTCAGTCACAGTCGTTTACAAAATACATAGAGAAACATTATCCACGCAACACCTGGACCCATGCATACACAGATGGATCAGAAACAAATGCAACAGAAAATGGAGGTGGGGGCGTCTTTCTGACCTTAAGCACTGGTGCAGAAAAAATGCTGTCAGTGGCGACAGGACGATTCTCCAACAACTTCAGAGCAGAGGCAGAGGCCCTGAAAACTGTAGCAGAGGTTATATTGACAGAAGAAAGCGCAGAGAGAAGGGTTGCTTTCTTTTCTGGTGCACAGTCAGTAATTGCGGCATTGAAAAGCCAAAATAATACAGACCTGGATGATCTCAGAGTAGTGCTATAACCAGCTCCCCTCCTGGCTGCCTTTACCTTTCAGAGCAGAGTCAGGTATCCATCCACTTACAGCTGGGTAGATTGTAGCGTAACGCCAACATGTCTCCAGCCCACTACCTTTGTCGAGAGAAGCCTGCGCTGAAACCACGGACGCCCTCATAAATGGTTGCTTGTCTAAAATAGAAGGATTGTAGTGGTATGACAAGATCACTAATGTGCAACTGATGACACGAACCAGGCAAGTGCCAGAAGAACGAGACATGAGAAGAAGACGCTGAAGATGGATAGGATACACACTGAGCAAACTTGCTTATAGCTTTACCAGGCAGTCCTTGGTCTGGAACCCCCAGGGTAAGAGAGGCAGAGGAAGACCAAGGAATACACGGAGAAGAGAACTGATGACAGACAAGAAGAGGATGAAGAAATTATGGAACGACCTTGAGCTGATGGCACAGGACAGGAAGACTTGGTATAAAGCAAATGCTCCTTAGGGACTTGAAAGCTGATGATGATGATGATGACTAGGTTGAACGGGACGCGCCCCGCCAAGACGAGGCAAAAATTTTACATTAAAAAAAAATAATAATAGCCCCTTCAGTCATAACTGACTATGGGAATGCGCCCCTGAGGTGACAGCCCTCAGCTGCTTATTTTCCTGGTGCTCCTTTCGACGTTTTCTCCTCACCTCTGCTTCTTGTGTGAGCCTCTCTTCGCCCAATCTGAGGTGGCGCCGTAAATAGCATCGCCACTTAGTGCGATCGGCAGCTTCATCCTCCCATGTTGCTGGATCCATGTCCAGTGCCCTCATATCTCTCTTGCACACATCTTTGAACCTCAGCTGTGGTCGCCCAACTGTTCTCTTGCCATCTGCTAATTGTCCGTAGAAGATATCTTTTGGGATGCGACCATCTTCCATGCGGCGAACATGGCCAAGCCAGCGAAGTCTGCGCTGTCTAATACATAATAATACTAACCCACAACCAATACCTGTTAAATGGACTAATAAAAAAAGCCGCGCAGGCGGGAAAAAAAAAGAAAAAATTGTAAGGAAAGAGTACGGTTATCAGTTTTGGTAATAAATTTGGAAAATTTTATTTTAGCGGTGAAATATCACACAAGTACCCATTTTTGTTCTAACAGAACTTATATGACTTTATATTGACTATCTTCTTGAAATCTTTGTCCTTTATACAGTTCAGACAACATGTCAGATAAATAAAATATTGTCGCCTTACTCTTATCAATCGGGAATAAACGTTTACTGATTAGTTTTTGTCTGCAGGATTATTTCTTTTCTGGCTATCTGTAAAGGTCAAAGGGGAGTGATACGTACTATACTGATTATACAGTGTGAATTCAGGGTTGTAGCACTTGTCGGCTTGTTTAATTGTGAAGTGTTTAAAACATTTATATGTTAAAAAAGAAAACAGAGTGTACAGAAAGCGTGTGAGCGTTGGTCGTGTAGTTATTCTGTACTGGTTTCGGCCGGCTGTGAATAGCTCACGGGGAGTCCGTGAACAGCCGAGTCCGGTGTCTGTTTGTGCGGGAGATGGGTCATCCCGTGGCAGTCTAAGTTTGGGCGGGTGACTGGAGAGTCAGCCCTGTATCTTGTGTGTGTTCTCAAGGGTAGTGTAAGGGAACGATATTTGGCCATTTTTCGAGGTGTACTAGTACTTGCCTATTTAAGTGTGTTTATCTGCAGATAAGATGTGATAAATCTGCAGATAAGATGAGATAAGATGAGATAAGATGAGATAAGGTGTACTTTATGTTAAGGACATGTTCTGAGGCCTTGGTGTCTACAGGCCGATGTTTTGGATCATATTTACCTCCCTGATAGATTTCTATTGTGCAGGAACGGCGCTAGGAGATATTAAGGCCATTGTTCCTTATGGAGGGAGAGTTTTCTGGAGATTATAAGGCCAGGAGTTGTGTAGGCCAGATTACTTATAGACTACAGAGCGGACAGTCTTTTGAGTATATATAGATTTAAGGATCCAGGAACAGATAGAGTAATTGAAGAGATTATAAGGCCAGGAGTTGTGTAGGCCAGATTATTTATAGACTACAGAGAGGACAGTCTTTTGAGTATATATAGATTTAAGCCTGGGTGGCGTTTTGTAACTGCAGTATCAGCAGTCGTTCCGGTGGAACATTAGAACTGCTAGTATATATAGATTCAAGCCTGTATGGCGTTTTGTTAACTGCAGGGGTATGCAGTCGTTGAGGGAGTCCTATAGATGTACGCCTGTGTGGCGGGTTTTTGTAACTGCAGTGTCAGCAGTCGTTCTGGTGAATTTACTGATGTAACATTAGAACTGCGATGTAAACAGGGTTTACATCATACTGAACAGCTGTAACATTCTGCGCAATTGATTATTATTGATTTCTGTGTATCCTGTTGTACCTGTGTAGTGTATCGTATCGGATTGATGTTGCTGTGTAAATAAATGATGTGCTGTCAATTGGAAATGAACACTAGTCTGATTCGTTGATCTATGCTTGACAGTACAGGGTGAGTGACTGTACCCTTCATACCACTCACTACAGACTTTATACACAGGGACAATACAGAGCTAACCTATTTATCATCTGCTCTGTGTGGGCGCATGTACTGCAACAGTCTAATCACTGCAACAGAGATATACTCTTACCAACCAGACATTATCAACAGAACCTTATCAATTAGACCCTGAGATAATAACTACACCACCATTTGTTTGTATACATCAAGATAACAGCCGTTATCACTATCCACTATAGCGTATCTACTATTGCGTATCTACCTTCTCTGTCTATATTTTGTGGAATCTCTACATCTGCGTGAGATAATTTAAGAGAAAGCTTACGCGTGGTAGTTCTAGCAATGTAGTGATAGTATGCCATTTCTAAGAAATGTTTCTTGTAAACCCGGTTTTTGCATTTATGCAATAACTATTAATGATCGAAATATTTGGGATTATATGCCAAATATAATACAAAAGAACTGCAAGAATTCTCAGCTTTACACTAACAAGAAAATAAGCCTGTAGAGTGAGCCGTGGGTGTAGAGAAAAACAACAAAGACACGTTCCGCTTGGCGTCACCCATCGGTCAGCGGCAAACCTCATTCTAATGGAATGAACTTCATGAGTGAATTTTTTTTTTCTTTTTCTTTTTTTTTTTTTTTTTACATTTAATTATAATATAAATATAATGCTCAGTGCACAGAATATACATACATTGTAAATACCAATTGTCAAATATACCCAGATTAATGCAGATTTTGAAAAAAAAATACCCAGATACCCAGACGGAAGCCAAAAAACCCAGATCTAGTAAAAAAATACCCAGCTGTGGCAACACTGGTTCTGTATGCCTGACCTACAAAAAAAAAACTAGAAATGAAAATTATTAGTAACTTTTTAAACAATTTTTGTTGTGTCGGCTTTTAAAGCCGAGCCAATAAATAAATTACCATTTAAAAATAATTTTATTTTTTAAATTATATCCCTTTAATAAATATAATTGATTATTCCACTTTGAATGACAAAATTACACCCCTTGTTTAAAAGTAGTTTAATTAACTAAATTTACAAAACTACATTATAATAAACCAAATCTACAATAAGTCTAAGGCGGAAAATTTTTAGGCCACAAACGGCTCCTGGGTTGACCCAGCCCCAAATGGGTACCAGAGCTACTCTGGGAAGGTTAAGGCGGCCGGCGTGATGCCGACCACATCACCCCTCGTGTGCCGACGGTCAAGATAATATGGGCCTAACACCATATTCCCAATATGCCTCAATGGGCGTGTAACGGGTTCCTTTACCTTTACAATAAGTCTTACTGTAAGAACGTAAACTTTATAACGGTCAATGTATATTAAAAACGCAAATTGTTGTTAACTGTTTTTTATACAATTAACTAAAAAATTTTAATTATTATAAGATTTAAAAGCTATTCTGGTATCTTACATCAGTGCAGGACGTTTTGCAATTTTCTATTACTGATAATTAATCAAAGCTATTTTTTTAACTGAAATATACTAATCGTACCACTTTTGGCTAAGATCAAAGTGTCATTGCATACGACTCTTTTCTCACCAAAACGGCACCGGAGTTGATCATCAGATTTCACACTGTTCTTTTCAGAACAAACACCAGAGTTCACACTGTTCTTTTCAGAACAAAACACCAGCTTTCACGACCAGCCACGACCAGAGCCACCGTTTCTCACTACCTGCCACGACACTGCTCTTTTTAGAGCAAAGCCCGGAGTCCACGACCAGCCACAACCAGAGCTTCAAACTGTTCTTCTCAGAACAAACCAGCCACGACCAAAGTTTCTACTCCAGCAGTGTGTCCAGATCACCAGTCCTCTTCGCCGACTCCAGTTTGAACCATGGAACCAGGAAACCTCACTGCAGACGTCAGCCTCACCACGGATGCCCTCGAAGGGGGGAACCTCCACCGGCCAGGAACCTTAGTTCTGTCCATCTACGGACCGCAAGCAGCAGCGAAGGCGTCCCCGTCCTTCCTCACCAGTGTCTTGATGGGCCCAGGGGGAGTGCCTATGGAGGGCATTGCAGCGCTGTACCGGTTCCAAAACCCTGTGAGATGGTACGCAAACTTGACGGCAGATGCGCACTCCAAACTGTATTCCAGAATGCACGGCAAGAAGATCGTCTTGACAAACCCAGAACTCACCATTATGATCGAGCACCTGGAGAAGGAGCGGACGAAAGCGACCCTGAACTGGCTCCCTCCAACCATTAAACAACATGCTGTGGAGACCATTGCAAGAAAAGTGACCGGCGACCCCGAAGCAGAGGTCTACCAAATCCGGAACGCTCCCGACAAGTGGGGAGTCCTCTTCTGCCAAGAAGCGCCAGTTCCACACTACATCAACCTACAGATCGCAGAACAAAAACACAAGGTCCTCGTCACCATGCCAGGACGGAGGACGGCGTGCCCACACTGCGGGCAAGATACCCACTGGGCAAATAAGTGCCCGATGAAACCAACGTCTGTTAGGCAGACGGCAGCAAAAAACACTTCGTGGCCACAGCTACCACAGAAGGAGACAGTGGCGCCAGAACGCGATGAACCACAACTGTCACAGAAAAGAGACCCACCACCGGCACATGAAGACTCCCAGCTCGTAGGCAAAGACAAGGAAAGCAGTAAAGAGGCAGCAGTAAAAACCACACCGTGGCCACAACCACCACAAAAGGCTGCAGCAGTGCCGGAGCAAAGCAAGAATGCTCAAGCGGCATGGTGCCAACAAGAGTTGCAGGCAAAAGACCCACCACCGGCGGACTTTGAGCATGACAGAAACAACAAACGGGACAAAAAAAGACAAAGGATACACCCGGCACCAGACAGCTCCGACACAGATGACACAGTTGACACAGAAACAGAACAGAAACGAGACCTGACATACACTTGGAAAGACCCGATATTTCGAGAGTGCACTGTCAGCAGCGAGTATTTTTAACATGTTGATTTTTGACAGAGAGTACTAGTTATATTCCACATTGAAAATGTATCATTTGTTGCCGTGGATATTTGCTAACAGGCTTCCATTTTTCTCTTTGTTATGTCAATATTTAACCATGCTAAAATGTTATAGGTTTTTCATTTCTCTATTATGTCATGCTATCTGTAATTGTGAACAATTGTGTGCAAAATGATTGGAAATTCTAACTATGTTATAAGTTACTCTCCCACTTCTTGAGATATGTATCTTCTAAAGGGTGTAAATGAAAGTTTGAGAATGCACGAAAATTTTCTGTTTGATTCACTTTTTCTATATGAAATTTCAAAATGTACTCTCTATAAATGTAATATGAATACGAACAAATAAACTTTAAAAAAAAAAAAAAAAAAAAAAAAAAAAAAAAAAAAAAACATACCAGCCAAGGCCCCCAGCAAAAGAGGCAGTAAACAACACCTCGTGGCCACAGCTGCCACGGAAAGAAACAGTGGTGCCAGAACAGGGGAGACCCACCACCTTCAAATGACAGCTTCCAGCTCGTAGGCAAAGACAAGAAAATAGAAAGGCGGCATTCTGCGAAAATCCAGCCAACTCAACCACACCTCAAACCAAGATTACAGCACAACTATCCACCCGGGCACTCAATGCAAAAGACTGTAACAGAAACACCAGGCAGACAGCAAAACAAACAATCTCAAATAAAACAGATTCATCCACCAAACTGATCATCGACTTCATAAACAACTCAGAGGAGGACGAGGAACAAGAAAACACTCTACATATGTAAATTACCATTCCATAACGGGTATGTTGTTAGTTAAACCATTATTTAACTTGTAATTATAATGCAACTGTAATGTATTTTAGTTTTTAAAAATGGCGGATGATATGTTATGTTTAAGTATAAATATAAGTGGCGTCCGTGCCAAACTAAGTCACATTATATCACTAATACATAAACACAAACCAGATTTTATACTTCTACAAGAAACCAACATACACACAGACAAACACGCATCACAGATCACAACCCAGATAGGACTAAGGCATTCTTGTTTTAGCTTAGCCATTCACAACACTGGTTCAGGAACAGCTATACTACAAACATCGGACAGGTGGGAAATACTTAGGAAAAACAGGGACACCGAGGTTAACATAGCCATAGTTCACGTAGGAAACAGGAAACACACATATTAGATAGTTAACATACACGCCCCAGCAAACTACAGTCATCAGCCGCAATTTTACGATAGCCTAGATAACTTACTCACACACTTATACAGGGGACACAACATTATATTAGGCGGCGATTTTAACTGTTTTAACAGATATGGATCTGGTAGGTGGTGAGGTTAGAGCACAGATAAGGAGAACCAATAGAGAAGACACACACCAATTAGACATATTACAAACCATAATAGATACCCACAGCCTAACAGACGTATACAGACACGCACATCCACAAAGTACAGACACCACACACGCAAACGCAAACAAAATACACAACCGAGCTTCAAGATTAGACAGAATTTATATACGATCAACACACCACATAATTCAGGCCAAACACTTACCAGAAACTTTAAAGTTTACAGACCACAAAGCAATACTCACTGCCATTAGTTCTACTCAGGCAAGCACACATTTCAAACGCTCTCCACACTGGAAATTCAACAACACTTTACTCCAAAACAAAACATACACGGAACATATGACTCAACTCATTCTTACATACACAACTGATATGCCAACAGAAAACATACAACACCACTGGGAAATACTAAAAAATACAATACGTGAGCGAACGCAGTTAATGTCAGCTAGGATTCACAAGACCAGGATAAAACAAGAGAAACTAGTAGAAGATGCAATACAGCTTACAAAACAAACAGACAGAAATTCACCCATTATCCTCACATTAGAAGACCAGCTACAACAATACAAGCACCATAGGTTTCAGGGCGCACTACAACGGACGAAACTGAACACAATCACGCAAGAAACGCCCAGTAAACAATACATGGCAATAGAACAAAACATACAACGCTGCAGACAAATAGGGCAAATAGTAGATCTAGACGGAACCACACAGACAGAAACACAAAACATAGTACAGGCTTTTGAAGTTTACTACAGAAACCTGTACACAGAAGAAAACGTCCAGTCACGCATACAAGACACATTTATGCACTTTACAAAGAAACTATCAGATGCAGACAAGCAAGGTCTAGATACCGAGCTGACACTTACAGACATAACACTCGCAATAAACACCATGCAAAAAGACAAATCACCAGGGCCGGAAGGACTCACAGCAGAATTTTATCAACACTTTTTTTCCCATCTTAGGCCCCTTCTATTAAAAGTGTACACATAAACTTTCGAGAACAAAGAACTCCCACCAAGCTTGAACATGTCATACATCACTCTCATACCCAAAGACAACTCAGACAAAACACTCCTTAAAAACTACAGACCCATATCTCTCCTAAACGTAGACTACACAATTTTAACAAAAACGCTAACAAACAAACTAAAACCTTTCATGACCACCCTTATACATGAAGACCAGCAATGTAGCGTTCAACACAAACATTCACCAGCACACACATTTCATCAGAGACATGATTACCTACGCACACGAGAAGGATTGTCAGTCGTCAATCCTATCTCTCGATCAAGAGAAAGCTTTTGATCGAATATCACACTCATACCTTCACAAAACACTACTACATTGCAACATAGGCAGAAACTTTAGGAAATGGATTGAAATCCTTTACGCGAAGCCCGAAAACAAGGTTTTGGTGAATCACACTTTTACCAACACTTTCAGGCTAACGCGATCCGTCAAGCAAGGGTGTCCGCTCTCCCCCCTACTCTACGTTCTAGCACTAGAACCCATGCTGGAAAAAATTAGAAAGGACAGCTCTATTAAGGGCACCTTTATACCAGGGAAAGGCGAGCAGAAGTTGATTGCTTATGCAGACGACACCACCTTTTTCCCACCAAACGACAAATCTATTGCAAACATTCTAAACACATTCACAGACTTTAGTAAAGGTAGCGGACAACAGAAAGACAAGCCCACAGATTCAAGCAAACATCACAGTGCCAGCTGTGCAAAACACGCATTCAAGAAACCGAAGAGCATATCTACTACACGTGCAATACAGTCATACCTACGAGGAAAGCATTGCAAGATATGATCGCCTCACACACAGGACAATCCGTAGACTTTTACAAATCTATTTTCCTTAACACGCTACCAAGAACAACAAAAGACATTTATACAAAACTTCTCATGTTAGTATCTCAGATAAAGATAAAGTGACAAATGTCGAGGTGTTGTCACGTGCTGGCCTTCAAAGTATGTATACGCTGCTTAGACAGCGCAGACTTCGCTGGCTTGGCCATGTTCGCCGCATGGAAGATGGTCGCATCCCAAAAGATATCTTCTACGGACAATTAGCAGATGGCAAGAGAACAGTTGGGCGACCACAGCTAAGGTTCAAAGATGTGTGCAAGAGAGATATGAGGGCACTGGACATGGATCCAGCAACATGGGAGGATGAAGCTGCCGATCGCACAAAGTGGCGATGCTATTTACGGCACCACCTCAGATTGGGCGAAGAGAGGCTCACACAAGAAGCAGAGGTGAGGAGAAAACGTCGAAAGGAGCACCAGGAAAATAAGCAGTTGAGGGCTGTCACCTCAGGGGCGCATTCCCATAGTCAGTTATGACTGAAGGGGCTATTATTATTATTATTAGTATCTCAGCACAGATATTTGATTTGGAGTTTTAGGAATTTAGCAGTTTTCAAATGCCGCCATTTTAATCCCCATATACTTTTACAGGTATTTTTGCAAAAAGCACTGTCCATTTCACCAGATTTTAATGTAGAGCGGAGCAACACTCCTCTACTTTCTCCGCCTTAGTAGAGTGACCTAGACGCTACAAAACTCCCACTTTTACTTCTATCTTTCTTTCATACCAGGGCGTGCTTGCCTCTTGAAAGGCGACTCAGGGGTGTGCTCAACTATTACATCTTTAATTTGAGCTTGCACACGACTGAGAATAAAGCAGTCCGTAACACATACCGACCTTCCTCGTACCCGGGACCTTCAGTAGTGTCTCTCCCGCCCCATTCCGCCCGTCTTCTTGATGCGTTTTCCAACGCTATTCCTAACCTGGGGTCTTTCATAGCTCTCAATTCTCCCCGCACCGCTTATTGTATTGCTGAAGTAAATTTAATTTGTGTATGCAAATGCATAAAATTTACTAGTGAATGCTTGCGAGTTTTCTGTTTTTCTATATACCATGTACTTTTATTATAAATTTTCTCATATCTCGCCAAGACAAAATTTCCAGTGGCCTTTGCACTGTCAGCCAGGCTGTCCACTGAAGTTTATTTCAATGCAATCACCATTAGTCACCTGGTACGACATGCTGAGGGGAAGCGGACCATATTTTCTTCTATGTATTTTTCAGTACATTAATACATTTACAACATACAACATTTGAAGTTTTATTCGAGACACTCTGAGAAATGCAGAATGAATAAAGATCAGTTAAAAATTGGAAAAAAAGAAAAATGATGGGAAAAGAGACTTGAATCATGTAAACAAATAAGCCTAGTGTGTTTTGTGGTTTCGCCTAGGGAAGCAAAGGAATGTTTCAAACCTCTATTTGTATGACACATGTACCGACCATGTCCATTCAATCTCCCCCCATTTTTGTTTTCTTTTTCTTCTCCTCACTTTTTCGGTAATAGACGAGGTACATGCCCAACAGTGTCAAAAAAAAAAAAAGAAAAGGGAAAATCTGTGCTTATCAATAAGGTATTACTAAAACTAAATTGAGATTTGACCTGATTCGTGTATGTATGTGTACAAAAGACAGGGGTGAATGCACGTGAGTCTTTACATAAATTGTATTTTTCTTATACTCCTTGTTGTAAAATGCAAAGTTTTTGTAAAATGAAATTGAAAAGCAAATAAACTTCACTTAAAAAAAAAAAAAAATACTCGTACCGTCCCTCTGGGGACATACCTCACTACGTCGACCTTAAAGTCGAAGGGGACGGCCTTGAAGTCCAAAAACTCCTCATCACAATTCAGGGGCGACGAACGGTGTGTCCTCACTGTGGCGAGGACACCCATTGGGCCAACTAGTGCTCGCAGAAAGCAGTCAAGACTCCAGCAAACACCCAACGGCCAAGGCTCCAAGGGTGGCCACAGCTACCCCATAAAGAACCAACAGTGCCAACCCAAGGCAAAGAGGGGCCTCAAGATTTGCACTCAACAGAAACACTACCTGCAGAGGATGACTTTCAACTCGTCCGAAAAAGACAAAGGCGGCTGTCTGAACCTGATAGTCCCCACAAAGAGGACAAGACAAGAATGAAGCCTTTAAGACCAACTGCAACGGCAAAAACAACGAAAACGAATCAAAATACAACACCAGCATCCACCGAGACACCCAAGGCTAATGACAGCAGATACACCGACCCAACAGAAGAGCATGCAGACCTATCGCAGATCCTTACACCTGCCAGACTGATAATCGACATGACAAACGACACAGACGAGGACCAGGACCAAAAAGACATCCTACAAATGTAATTTATCTTCCACAACGGGTATGTTACCAATCACCATAGCATTTATACTTACAATACTACTTCAATGTACTTTAGTTTTTTTTTAAATGGCGGATGATATAGTATGTTTAAGTGTAAATATAAGTGGCGTCCGTGTCAAACTACAACACATCATACCACTCATACATAAACACACTTATACTTCTACAAGAAACTAACATACACACCAGTGGCGTATTCTCTATGTGTGCTGTGCGTGCTGCGCACACCTATGCCCGAAGGAAAATAAAAATTTAATGTATTATTCTATAAAATATTTCTCTTATAATGTTCTGCTTTCGGATCGCACGCATCAGGATAACGGATTTTCCCGCATATAATCTACGAGTATATCTAGTTTCAGTTTCCCAGACGCGTTTTATAGTGCAGTTTTTTTGGTTGGTAGCAATCGCCCGAAGTTTCTCGGGTAATTCCGTCACTATGCGTGCTGCTCCTTTCGGATTTACGTTGGAATACTGGTTTGTGTGGATCGGGGTCAAAGGCCAGATACGTCAATACAATACGAACATGCGTGCGGTGGCCTTGCAGCTCTCGGGTTGTAAAAATCGGCTGTGTCCGTCCAGTGTTTTTTGTGATTAATTTTTGTTAGTTGCCTGGAATGCAGATTATTACAGTGACAGTGAGTTTCAAGTTGTAAGTTAATTAGTATTTCGGAGATAATTGACATATACCCCTAATAACTTTCGTTGCGTAATTGAATATAGTTGGTTTTTATATTAAGAGGGGAAGAAGTTAAATGGTAGGCGTACATATTCATTTTAAGTAGCAGCACGCCTAGCTCGCGTTACCAGGATACGCCACTGACACACAGACGAACACGCATCACAGATCACAACCCAGTTAGGACTAAGGTATTCTTGTTTTAGCTTAGCCATTCACAACACTGGTTCAGGAACAACTATACTACAAACATCAGACAGGTGGGAAATACTTAGGAAAAACAGGGACACCGACGGTAAAATAGCCGTAGTTCAAGTACTAAACAAAAAACACACATACACGATCAGTGGCGGATCTACATTTTGGGGGCCCCGAAGCTTGAACTCTTGGAGGGGCCCCTTTTATTAACAAAACTAACACAAATTTGTGAGGATGGGATAAAAATGTACGAGGGGCGTTCAAAAAGTAATGCACCACATCGTTTTTCTCAGGAGCTGTTTATTCAAAAATCATGAAATTTATACAAAATATACATTGATATGTGATGTAAACATCGGTATTATTCAACATAATCTCCATCAACTTGTACGGCTTTATGCCAGCGCGAAAAAAGTGCATGTATTCCTAGCCCGTACCAGATTTTGTCTTGATCATGTAGCCATTTCTTCGCTGCATGAATCACTCCTTCATCATCTTCAAACCTTGTCCCACGGAGTGCATCTTTAAGTGGACCAAATAGATGAAAATCAGAGGGTGCCAAATCGGGACTATAGGGTGGATGGGGTAGTACAGTCCAACCGAATTTGGTGATTGCTTCCCGTGTTGCCAGACTTGTGTGAGGTCGCGCATTGTCGTGAAGGAGAAGCAGGTCTGCTGGATTCTTGTGCGGCCGAACTCTGCGAAAACGTTGATTGAGTTTTTTCAATGTCTTAATGTAAGCTTGCGAATTGATTGTCTCTCCTCTTGGCTAACGTCCACAAGAATCACACCTTCAATGTCCCAAAAGACAGTGATCATGACCTTTCCAGCAGAAGGAATTGTCTTGAATTTCTTTCTTCTTGGTGATTGCGGATGATGCCACTCCATTGACTGTCTTTTTGTCTCAGGTTCAAAATGATGTGCCCAGGTTTCGTCACCTGTAACGATCTTAGCCAAAAAGTTCTCTCCATCAGCATTGAAACGCTCCAACAATTCAGAAGAAATTGTTTTCCTTTGCAATCGGTGGTCATTTGTGAGACTTCGAGGAACCCATCTTGCGCAAACCTTAGAAAATCCGAGAGTTTTTATAACTGCATTTGCACTACCAATGCTGACTGACAGCTGTAAGGCCAATTGTTGAGTAGTGATTAACCTATCAGTAAGAATAATGCCCTCAGCGCATTTCAACATTTCTGCGTTGGTGGCTGTGGCAGGACGTCCACAGTGCGGCCGATCAAGGAGCTCCGTATCTCCACTTCCTGATTCTTTGATTCTCTGAACCCAGCGACGGACTGTACTCCTGTCGACTGCAAAACTTCCATACACATCACATAGACGCTTGTGAATGTTCACAACAGTTTCCTTCTCTGCAACGAAAATTCTATCACAATTCGCTGTTTATAACGCAAGTTGCTAACACGCTCCATTTCAACGGTTTAGGGCAGCCGTATAATTTGGCCTGTTGTGGCGCAATTTGGTGCACACAATTGGCACATGCCATATTTGAAGTGTGCAAAATTTCATGCTTCTATCTTCATTATTAGCTGAGAAAAACAATGTGGTGCATTACTTTCTGAACGCCCCTCGTATTATAGAGATAAATGGACTTGGTGTACCTGAAGTTCAAGCTTTATAGTAGATCCACAACAACACACATATAAAAACTGAAGACAAATGAATGAATTTTCAAAGAAGAAACAACTTTGCTGGGAGTTGAATACAGAACATTTGCTCGGAAGGCATATGTTCTGATCACTAAACCATAATCCACCTTGGTATATGTGATTTTTAAAATCTCTAAGAAAAACCTTGAGATACGCAAGCTGACCTATATTTAATATTCCATTCATGTCATTTTATACACTAAGTTACCATAAACGAAAGACAGATGGAATTAGGATAGAGAGAATGGAGGGCTGAAAGCAGGAACGCATACAACACTAAACACGCGTCTCGCTATACAATTAAAGTCATCACGCGTGTAAGGCCACAAACACTAATTTTTTTTTCAAATCGACAGTGATAAAAAACACTACCCATACGAGAGTTAGGTTTTAAAAACCTGAAAAAGGCTTATTAGGAAACATGACATTATACTGGTTTACGTTTGAAAGCCTGACAGTACCCAGACACCACATCGTATTCGAAGTGAACAGGAGGTAGAAGAAAATGCATATTTTTAACGCAGCCCCTTAGCCCCATAAAATTTATATAGTTGGGTTCCTTAGGACTTGCTGACAAAGAATATGTTAAACTTTACGCAAATAGTCTAGGAATTAACAAATTATAGCCAAAAGAAATAGTGAGGGTGTCAGACAACCCCAAAATCAGAATCGCTCAGTGGCAGATTTTGACACCACCATTGTACGGGAAATAGGTCCCCATGTTAAATCCTATTTGATTGGATAGAAGTAAATGTAAGGCTAAACACGATTAGTCGGGCTATAAATACTAATTCTTTGTTGTTAGGGAAACGTGAGTAGGAGTATTTTTTTTTTGAAAAGCTGTGTAAACATGGCTCGATTGGTTAGACCCGCCAATATAGGCAATTAGGAGCGTCAGGTCAGCACCACATTTTCAAATAAACTTTCTAAAGAAACAGTGCGTTGAGATTCAGCTTATATTTTTCTAAATAAAAGCCTGAAACAGTGGCAGGTCGGATTTTGTGCCTATTCATTGCCAGTCAACGTAATTCTGTATTATTTCCATGAATTGTGGTAAGCTTGAAATATTTGATATCTTTTTAATGAAAATTGAATGTAAATTGATAATTTATGTCTGTATATGTGTGTGATTCAGTAGCGAACATGAGGCAAAGCCTATATAGTGCTCCAACCTGAACAGAAGGTGTCGGAGGAAAGTAAAACTACATGGAATTGCCAAACAGTACACTGACACCTATCTTATTGACTAGAAAGAAATAATGCTGGAATTGCAGAGGCGTAGTAACCATTAGGGAGGAGTATACTGATGTCAATTGTTTCAGATGAAGCTGGCAGTTGGCCTACCGCTCCGAACTCAGTGTTTGTTATGTATTGTGTTCAGTCTGGAAATAGATTATAGATTAGTTCTGAAATAGGAGGTACAACCTTCTTGTTTCAGGGACTGTGGTCCTAAAGTTATTGAGCAGCACCTGGTCTGAGCTTTGCTGAATCTGGAGGCTGACAGCATACTCCTGGGTCCAGATAGCGACTAGTGAGGTGTCTCCAGAACACAGGGGAGCAATCGAGCAGAGTAGTCTTTTCCTGCCGCCATCACGAAAGTTAAGCCTCTGTGGCCAGTGGAGCTCAACATTATGTGTCCCCTCAAAAATTGACATTTTAGTAAAAAAAAGAGGGACAATACCTTGTTTAAATTGACAGGAACTGTGAACTTTTTCCCCATACTATTTCCCAGATAAACAAACACTTGAAGTCATGATGACAAATAATAACATAGCTTGAAAAAACAAAACCAGTATTACCTCATAGTACTACTACACAACTGACACACATATGATAATATTAATAAAATATGTCACTACAAGGTTCATGTTTATAAATTATGTATATATAAATTGTGATTACAATTAATTGTGATTCCTGGTTCACTTTGTAGTTGAATCAGGATATATATTAGTGAAAGTAATTAATACATATATATTTGAAACTGTACCAGGGACTCATTTAAGATAGTCTTATAGAGTGACCAGAGTTGGGGCACTGTACGAAGAATGGCCGCCGACCGAGCAAAGTGGAATCAATTTGTTGTTGCCCTACAAGACACCACCAGGCGGAATGGTCACTGACTGCTTTGACGGTCGGCGGCTATGGATCAAAGAAGAAGATATTCACGTACAGTTTTGTCACATGAGAGCTTCCTTGCAATGTCATTTTCTAGAGACAATATGCATACATAATTTAAGGGCTCTTCAGTCATGGTAGACCGAAATTTGTTTTTTTTTTATAAAGGATAGCTTTGAAAAATTCCTTTCTGCTTCACAGCTCGTGATGAGCATTGTCAAATACAGCTTAAGCGTGTGACGTATAATGGAAATATAGCCTACAGTGTCTGACAGTCTTTCGTGATCCCGTTAGAGTCTACGATTCGCTAGCACAGCCAAGCATTTGACAGCCGGCATTATTCACCTTTAATCCACGCCTCTTTTTTCCTGAGACGTAAACAAACTAAGTCGTGGTTTGTTTACCTGAGTTTCTCACGCGAGCTGATCGGTCAATCATCAGATATTAGACAGATGCACGTGGATAAACACCGGACCTCTTTGAAGTGAGACGAGCGGGCAAAATAGTTTCCCGTGTACTCTGTGATGTTCGTACATTCAGGGGGAGATAAACGCTTTGATCTCAAGAAACGGGGGAAACCTCGGAAGGAAGCCCGTTACACGGTAAGCCTCTATTGTCGGTTAGCAACGTCGAAAGAACGACAGTGGAAACCTGTTATCTGGGGGAAACGTAGTTCCCCGATTTCTGCTATGCAAAAGAATGTGAAAATTAACATCATAATAACATGATATATATAAACTGCGTCTCCTCAAAATCAGTATCAGTTGTCGCTCAGAATTTTTCGGAGAGTCTAAACACGTTATCTAGAACCATTGTGAATAGATGTGTTAATAGTTTCGTGGGGATTTTCATTTCTGATTTGTGGTAATTGTGACAGAGTTATTTAAATAGATTACTTACACCCACACGTTTTGCTCCCACCTTGCTTCCTTATTAGTTATGCACGTTTTGTTAACGCAGAACCTTCGTACTTCTATCTTTGTCGAACTCATAATTGTAGCCACGCCTAATTTTTTTTCTCTATTGTCTTACAGGCACTAGGAATGTTTATTAACAGACCTATTAGCTAGTCCAGAGCCGTTAACTGTATTATAACGCCAGCGATTCGGCAAACGTCGTAATAGTGACAGGCCAGACTAAGATGCACGTAGCGAGAGAAAAGGGGGAGATAAGCTAATGAAGAACATTAAGGGCGATAAATCAAAAGACGTACTTTCGGTAGTCATTGATCAGGGAGAATTAATCTGAGGAAAGGGGAGATAATCGCAGTTACCTCCTTCCCCCCACATCCGTGTGTTCGGAACTTAATTAGCTACAGTGAGAGACGCCAGATCAAAAGACTGTTCGCTCGTTGCCAAAGTCTAGCGGCCGGCAAAGGTGGCAAATATAGCTTTGATTCAGGATTCGACCGAAGAATTCCCCAAAATCTGGGCGAAGGCGTTATATGTAGCAAGTACTAGCGAAATTTATACCCATTATATATATATATATATATATATATATATATATATATATATATATATATATATATATATATATATATATATATATATATATATATATATATATATATATATATATATATATATATATATATATATATATATATATATATATATATATATATATATTCCAGCTTTTAAAATCATTTTGTCTAGTAGTCGCAGAATTTCAGTACATCTAGCTTCGAATCCTAGACCATTGTTCTTAGTATTTTCGATTGGAGATTGTTTCTTTTTCTGTGTTGCGTACGGGTCACAACCCAAAATCTACCAGCGGCTTCAATATAAATCTGAGAAAACGGGTCTAAATCCAATAGACGCAAAACAAACATTCTTATGCAAATAGCGGGTCTTCAGGGTTGACCTGATTGGCCTCTTGGTTTACCCAGAAAGAGATAGAGGGTACCAACCAAAAGAAACTTATAAGAATAAATTGTAACTGGACCTATAGACATCCAGATTTCTTTTTCCATTTTCATATACATTCAGCCCGCAGTGGCGAAAAATATCAAACACCGACATTTCCCAACTACCGATCACTGGTGTGAAGAGGATTTTTATCCCGAGAGATTTACATACCTGACATGTCTCTTCAAGTATCAAATTTACCAGCTACTGACACTGTGAACATTAGATCTCTTAAGTATTTTCCTCCTGGACTAATTGATGTGACATAAACATAATCCTATTAACAGTAACAAAATAAGCGTTTCCCAAATAAGAGGATTAATCAGTCTTGGAGAAACTGGGGCTTGTTTTGCCAAACACCCAACCTTGGATTTGTGGTTGTATCAGGAGATATGTTCCAGATGTTGTGAAAGCACTCATTAGGTAAGAGTGAATGAATGTGGCCACAGGTTTTGTCAGAAGCGAGAGAAAGAAGGAATGAATAATTCTTCTATTGTATAACTAATGTACTCACTTTGGTTTTTGTTCTTCTTATGTTTGCTAATACTGTTCATTTCAGAATAGATTAAATTAGAAAAACTCTGTTCTTTACAGTATAGTCAAATCCTATACCATAGTGCTAATCATTTGACCTTTTGGGGGTTAATAACTTTTTCTAACGGGATCTTGTCTCAACAGAGGGAATTGCACTTATGTGTCTATGTCTTTATTAATTCTGTAACTTATGATTTTTTTATATGTGATCTTCGATAATAGATGTTGTGAAGTTTTCTTTATGATAAATAAACTTAACATAAAACTTAATTTACCTGTGTTGGTCAGCTCGGCCCAATAGCCCTACTCCATTTAATATAGTTTTCACGTTTGTGCGTCAAGTTGTCGTCACTTATCTGTGTCTGTATGTGAGGGGTTATAGTGTATAGGTTAATATATACAGAAAGGTAAACTGTCTGTTAACAAAAAAATTCAGTCGTAAGATAGGCTGGACTAGAGTATTATCTCAATCCAGGGACAGACTCTACTTTTTCAACATTTCACATTGTGAAATCTATTACTTTACCTTATCTCTCACTGAGTTACCACTCTTTTCAGTTCTATTCAGACGGGACCAGAATCTATCTTAAATACCTATCAAAAATCTACGACAGTAATAGAAATTAGCATTTACGTGATTTAATGTGCTAAGTTTTATCATCTTAAGTTATTTTGTGTATATTTTGTATAAGTATATTATATACTGTGATTTTCTAGGTGTTAGAACCAGTGGAAAATAACGCGTAGCTATTTGTTAACCAGTTGTGCAGCTTAATGATCATTTTACCACCCACTTTATTACACAGACAGATACGGTTTAGCTGACTGAATTAAAATGCTAGGTGACTGATAGTGGACCATAGAATTCACGTTATATTGCATTTTGTGTAATTTTGTAAGTGACTGTTGTTTAAATACCATACGACGACCCACCGATGCCCACCCTCTAATAGCTACTTAGCGACAGGTGATATTTGTTAAAGTGCGCGTATGGATAATTAAATCATAATTGACATTATGCGCTGATCGTTGACCGGAGCAGAAGAGGGAAAGGCTGCATGCCTCAACCAAACTTGCACCTGCTAAGCGACGCGCGATAGGATAGGCTAGAGACACAGTGTGCCTTTTAACTTTAATCAGGACTGACGGAGAGGATAAGAGATCGTCTCGTCCCCTTCCGTGTGCTATATGTAGATATATATTAGTAGCATTTTTTTCATAACGTTTCTCTATTTTTTGCAGACCTGATCAAACGGCGACCAGCGGTTTATTTTGGTCCTTTTTCTTCATTTACTGAGTGATTAATGTGGTCTTATTCTTGGCTTACACGTCCACATGTTCATTTGTGAACAGGATTGGCCAGATGGACACATAAACATTTTAATAGTGCACTTTAACTGGACTTACAACTACCCAGATATTTTTTTGCAATTTATCAGCCCACTGGGGTGTGAAAGATATAACAGTTCTCCCGACTTTTGACAGTCGTATCAGCGGATTTATCCAGCAAGTACGCTGTTTCAAAATCGGCACTCACCACAAAGATAGCCGATAGGATTTACCATCATCATCAATTAACAATAATTAACAGTTTTTTTTGCAATCAGATGTTTTCCTACTGTTTACTGTGAACACCAGATCTCAGAGAGTTTTCTGCATTAACTATTCGAAGTGACATTTGTTTATTCAGGAGTCAACCAAAAAAGTAGGCGTTCCCCTTATAAAATTTAATTATTGAAAAGTGGGACTGGGGCCAAATTTGGTAAATCAAAGCACTGGAACAAATAAATACATATATGCATAGATTATATGCCCAAGAGATTTTCTTCACCAAGAATAGGGTAAGAAGTGTGATTGTGTGGTCACGTATGACAGAGAGAGAGAGAGAAAGAGAGAGAGAGAGAGAGAGAGAGAGAGAGAGAGAGAGAGAGAGAAATATTTCTTTGTTACAGAAAAAAATGTATCATCTAAATTCTGTTTAAATATTGTTTACTTTATTGGATAACGTCTAGTAGGAACTTTGTTTTTTTTTTTACTGTCTAGACTGTAACCTAGTGCTAACTTTTAACCTTTGGGGTTATTAACTTGTTGGGTTCTTTTCTTCTCAAGGAGGGGAGGGCACAGGTATTCTGTTATTTTTCTATATATATGTAATTCTGATTTGTTTGATCTCTTTTAGATATTCGATGTTGTAAAGTTTAATGATAATAAACAACAAAAAAACTAAACTTTGTGTGTTGGTCAGACCCATACCAAATTAACCATAGTTTTTCACGTTTGTTTTGTCTTGTTGTCACATAGCTGTGTGTGAGTGTTTAGGTAACTTATATTTCCAGATATAGGGAGGTGCAAGGTGGTCTTATACTAAATTATAGTGGTATAGATAGGCTGGACTGGAGAAACTACTCAGTCCAGAGACAGATCTTCTCCTTAAACTATCCACTGGTGAAAATCTATTTTCTTACACCTTTTCTTCTCACGTATTATTATTACCATCCCCTATACTCAGGCGGGACCATAAATAACTTTAAAACCTATCTAAGCACGACAAAGCGCAGTAGTAATATTCAGGAACACTTTAATTAGGTGTTGCTCACAAATAAGCTGAAGAACATCTGCGCATTGCATTTTAGATGGCGTGTTTCTTCTGTGTTCTGGGATTTCCTAAGGTGAAAATATTCTTTGAACTGATAACACTCGTTTACTAATTTGTGGTCAATATCATCTTTGGTATACGATATTATAATACTGTCCTCATCAATTTCAGAATTGTTCACCAATTCTGAGAGGAACCTGAACCTTTTTCGCAATCTGCTCATATGGGTCAATCCTTTTGCGTAACTGGATTATCAAGCAGTCATAGAGTTGATATAGAACTTCTATCCTAAATTTGTCAGCTCCACTCAAAGAAGCAATACCACTTGTTCCATCTGAAGATTTCCATGTAACAATGCGTTTGGAAGCATCAGAATAACTTGAAGTGATATCTTCACACAAACCTTTTGATCTGATTCATAGTGTGCAATCCTATCGGCTGAATTTTCTCTGAGTTCTTTAACAAACGAAAGTAAAGATGAAAGCAGAAGATAACCTTCAAATACATCAAAACCAGGGGTTTGGAGTTTCTTACTTGTTTTGTTGAAACGCCCCAGCACTTCTTCCCAAACGACTATTAAAATAGCATATTCCAGCTGTACCAACTTGTTGTATAAATTCTTTGCATCTCGTTTACATTCAGGCTTCTCTTCTGAGCCTTCAAAAATATGTTTGAGAGTTTGTAAAATAACCATATATCCATTTTTAATTGCCCGGACTGCTTCATAATGTGCAGACCATCTAGTTACACTTAAGCTCTTTAGAGAAAAATGTAGATTGGCCTGTGTGTTTAAAATCCCCCATCTTCGTGGAAATCCAGAAAAGAAAACATACAGCTCCTGCAAAATGCCAAAATAGCAAACAACTTCAGGTAAAGTAGACACTGCCTTTTCTCCAATAAGGTTACGTGAATGGGCTGCACATGGTACATAGTCTGCGTAACTGTTAATGTTTTTAAAGAGTGCTTGCAGCCCTTTCTCCGAGCCCTTCATGTTAGATGCATTATCGTAGGACTGAGCACGAATATTTTCAAGTGAAAGCTTATGTTCACCCAGGGACTTGTTGTATTTTGTTGAACAAGGTCGTGGATGAATGTTTTTCTATCGGTAAAAATGTTAAAAATCTCTCACAGGGTTTTCTATTATAGCAGTATCGAACCACAATTACCAGCTGGTCAACATGTGTCAGGTCAGGCGTAGAATCAACAATAATAGAGTAGTATTTGGTGTCTAGGTTGTTGATTTTATTCACAACTCCATCTTGCACATGTTTTCCCATAATTTCTATAAATTCTTCATACATGGTTTTGGATAGGTAAGTAGCATTTACTTTTTCATTTTTACATTTCTCGAGACGTTCATGTAAAAATGGGTCGAATTCTGCAATAAGTTCAATGGCCTCCTTGAAGTTTCCATTATTTGGTGAGCCCTACTTCTCCTCATGACCTCTAACTGCCAAACCTCTTTCACTAAAAAACTTTATAACAGCTACAACTCTTTTCAGTACTTCAAAATAGTACTCTATGTTTTTTGTCATCTGTTTTTCAAGTTGCTGATCCATAGTATTTTTATTTGACTTTCTTGTTATCCAACACAACATCGCCCTCTTATGTTCCATGCTGTCTTCATGATTCTCCAGAGTTCTGAGTACATTCATCCAGTCAGAAAACCCACCTGTTGTAAGTGATGTTTGGCATTTAGAAAAAAATTTGCAAACAAAACAGTATATACAGCCTTTGCTCTTTGAGTAAACTAACCAGGATCTCATCACAGTCTGGCCATTTTTCAATCTTTTTTCAAAATATTTGTTTGAAAAACTTCTGTTTTGCTCCTTGTAAACCCAGCTTGATTCGGTATATACATCATCTGGTTTTTTATTTTGAAAAAAAAAAAAAAAACTATATCTTGCATTAAAAAATTCTGTATGAAATCATTATCAACTGTTATGGGCCAGTTTTCGAGGTCACTGTATTCTTTGAAATCACTGAATTTGCTTCATGTTTCATGTTTCTGCTCAGTCTCTGCTTGTTCCGCGGTACTTTTATGTTGAACGCTGTGATCGTCATCTGTATCAAAAGCGTCATCAGTGGGTTGAATATTGCTAGAAAGAGCTCCCACAGTTTGTGCACTATCAGTGGCTTCAATGGTGTTTGCTTGGCTTGTTTCAAATGTAGGTGTTGACAAACTTGACATTGCCAAATAGTTTGTTAGTTTTTGACATTTAGAGATTTCGTCAGATCGCTTTTCCTTGAGTTTGCGTTTTTTGGTATCCACTTAAGTACTTTTGTGAACTCATTGTTATTCCTCTAGGGTCTTGACCTCTGTTAAAAAGGGACAAAAATTACATTAGCCACAGCAGAACAGCCAACTTACCGCGGCACTCCACCTTTATAACATCTGTGCTATTGACTCTCAAACTTTGGGATTTTTTAAATATATACAACAAAAAATTAATCAATTTGAGTCGTGCGACCATTGTCGCATGCTTTGAAAGGATAAAATGTTAGGTCTACTTTCTGAGAAAGCGTTTTTTCGTTTACGGCTAGCCTACATGATACTTTAATAACCTTTTAATTTTTACTTTAACTATTATTTTGTATTGAATCCGTGCCGTCTTAAGGCATGGGCACACTGGGCAGTGCCCAGTGGCCACGCGATTCTAGGGGCCCCATGCTGGGATGCTGCCATATTGTGCATAAGACATCTCTTGGCAGAGTGGATAAGGTAGGGGCCCCGTGTATTGCTTTGCCCAGGGCCTACAATGCTGTTACGACGGCCCTGTATTGAATTACACTATATTATTAATATTATTATTTTTAAAAAACCCCCTTCTCATACAGTAGACCCAAAATTTTTAAGTAACGTGGACTAAAGTCGCTTTTGGGGCCCCTCCGGGATTAGGGGCCCTGAAGCTTAAGCTTCATTAGTTTCATAGTAGATCCGCCACTGTACACGATAGTTAACATACACGCCCCAGCAAACTACAGTCATCAGCCGCAATTTTACGATAGTCTAGATAACTTACTCACACACTTATACAGGGGACACAACATTATATTAGGCGGTGATTTTAACTGTGTTTTAACAGATATGGATCTGATAGGTGGGGAGGTTAGAGCACAGATAACGAGAACCAATAGAGAAGACACGCACCAACTAGACATATTACAGACCATAATAGACACCCACAGCCTAACAGACGCATACAGACACGCACATCCCCAAAGCACGGACACCACACACGCAAACGCAAACAAAACACTCAACAGAGGCTCAAGATTAGACAGAATCTATATGCCATCAACACACCACATAATTCTGGCCAGACACTTACTAGAAACTCTAAAGTTTACAGACCACAAAGCAATACTCACTGCCATTAGTTCTACTCAGGCAAGCACGCATTTCAAACGCTCTCCACACTGGAGATTCAACAACACTTTACTCCATGTCACGGAGAGTTATGTTCATTGAATTTTCTATATTTTCCTCTTCTTTTCTCCCACCTGGTTCCCTAATTATGGTCGCTCTTTACCTTTTTCCTGTGTTTTTCGCATTCGTTCGTTGCGAAAAATATATTTCTTTCCCATCATCGTTTTTCTTTCTCATACTGAAGAGTAACTTGATTACGTAGATGCCAGTCTCTGCCGGTCGAACGATAGCTGTGAATATACGGTTCTCACCAGACAGAACGTCTGCAGTTTCCCGGTCAGAGCGCTGCCTGACCAGATTTCTGGGCCGGGGGTGTGAGAAGTCGCTCCGTCGGACATGGCAGGCAGACGGATTGTCTACCTTTTGCAGCAACTGCATGAGTTTTCGTCGGGATAGTCCGGCGAAGTGTGAAATTGCGCTCCGCACTGCAGACGGGGTGTCTGAGATTTGCAACTGACACGCGTACATCTCGGTCAGTACGTGGCAGTTACGACATGTGTAGGTGTTAAACGTATCGTTAAAGCCGGAAAGGGGAGAGCATTTCGTTCTACGAAATAAACGTTCACCTCTTTGTCCGTTTGATAGATATAACCAGAAGGTTAAACTTTAATTTCATTCTGACTCTTAAATTCGCAGTAGACAGATCGCTATGCTAGATTTAATATCTGTGTTTTGGCGAAGTCTGAGTTTCTTGGGCATTTGCCGAGTCTAGATTACCATTAGATTACAGTATTCTAGTTCATGGTTTAGTCTGTAGTTCTGCGTGAGGTAAATATTATATATAATAGATCTCTAGTATTTTGTGAAGTGATAAAGTGTAAAATCGCCTATTTCATTTTAAACTAGTTCTGTGTGCAGAGTGATTATTTTAATAGTTGGTTATAATCTTTAGTCGACGAGTTACAGTGGAAAGCATGATAAATTATAAATTTCTAGCTAAACCCATTCAGCTAATAAAAATAATTCCATTTAACTGCTAATACTCAGGCGAGATACATTTTCTAAACTAACTTATAACTGCTAGATGTCTCATGAGTGTTGACGAAATATATTTATATGTATTTCAAATTCATGATGATTGATTTTTTTTATATAACTTATTTCACGGGAAGCTTTAAATATAAGTCAAGCTGTAGGCTTGCCGTTTAAACTATAAGTTATATCCTTATACATAGTATGTATAATTATTTTATATGTGCTTTTTCCATTTTATGCAGTGAATACTGGGGTGACTCAACTTGCCGGCGTTTAGTAAAGAGACATACTTGTGAGAAGCATAGACATTTCTTATCTTTAACCACGTGGGTTTGTTTTTCAAGTAACACTGGTCTGACAGTGCATGTGCCATCAGAGATAAACAGTAATACCAGCCCCACTAACGGTTGCTAAAGACTAATGTTTATACTGGGCTTCTGAGCCAGTTCATACTTCTTCTAAATTGAAATATACATGCTGCCTGGCGGCGAGAATAATTACAAGAAATAACATTTACATTTCCGACATTATTGAAAGAGTGGATAGTGAACCAAGACTGTCTGTTGAGAGCAGTTGTCCACTGGTCATCTTTTCCAAATTAAGGGAAACCTGGTGTTTCTGACATTTTTGTGCCCGCTTAAACCTAATTCTTACCTCATGAGCCAAGTGTTTAGTCTGAAAGAACTGTCGCAGGAAGTCGACGCTCCCCGGATGATTTTGACGAAACCACCAAACAAATCTGTAGAGCTGGGGTCGGTTTCATTCAAAGACAGAAACAGAAAGTGTGTGAGTGTCACAAAGTCTGCGCCAGACGGCGAACAGCGGTACATATAGGTAAGCACGTGTGCCAGGGTACCCTGATGAATGAACCGAGTGAAAGTGACGGAAGGATGTTCTTTGTTTGACGCACTCACTTTGTAATTTTCCTTAGACAAGATTTGCTGCTTAATTAAATTGTTCCTTTAGAATAGATACTGCTGTCAATGTCAGGTCATACCTTCAAAAGGAGACAATATTAGACCCTAACCATATGCATCTATAATCCTTTGGGCCATCATCTGTCATCCTAACGGGGCTGTGGGCTAAACCTAGAGTTAAGATCATAACGGGGCTATCATCCTTGTAGCATTTTCTTGAATTTTATGACTATTTGTATATGTTTTCCTTGATGTATTTCTTTTAGGTGTTGTGAGAAGGTTTTTTTATGATAATTAAAATCTCTCTTGAACTAAATCAGTGCGTTGGTCAGCTCGTTCTAATATATATATTCATTGTTATAAATTTCCCACGTCTGTGTGTTTAACTGTCGTCACGTGTATGTGCGTGCCCGTGAGTAGATAGAAATATATGTAATATATATATCTGTGTTTAGACTGTCTGACGCCTTAAAAGCCGTCGTAGAATATATGTGAAAGAGAGAAGATTTCCTCGATTTTTTTCAGAGGCAGCCTCTATATCACAGTCTATCATCTCACTTGTGGAAATTCTATTTTTTTTTTACTAACTCTCACTGTGTCTATCACCTATTCAACCCTATTCAGAAGGGACCAACCCAAGTCTTAATTCTCCTATCTAAAATCTACGACAAATGTGGTCTCGTCCGACGGATTTTTGAACTTAGAATAGGAAGACGAGTACGACAAATGTGGACTCGTCTATCTGGATTTTGAACATTAAGATTCCTTATTCTGTAATAGAGTAAGAGTTTGATGTCTTGTGAGTTGTTATATCTTTAAATAATTTATCCCCTAGACTAACGATCTGTTTTTGGGCGTGCTGACCACACAATTTGATAAGTTTTTTCCCCACAGCATTTTGAATAATATACATTTGAGTTACAGGTGGATTTTGTGGGAATATATGTTAATTGTTCATTTGTAATACTAAACGCTGGTAAGTGGTGAGTGTATTACATTCACTGGGTACTGAGGCAGAACGGTGTTTGAACTAAGTTAAGGAGTGCGTTTCGGACTCTTTCGTCCAGATTAATTGCCTCCCTTACCCGATCTGACTTCAGGGGCGAACTTATAGTGGATTTTAAAATTAAGGGATTATTTTTCTCCTTAAAAATTTTTGCAATAATTATTTTTGCTTCCACTGTAGCAACTTATTTTTCAGTGAGTAATTTTAACTACCATTTAGTTGGCGTAGTCGTGTTTGCATTAGGTGCTTTATTGCCGATTAATAGCAGCGATAGTTAGATTTTATTTTTTGGAGGAGGTATCCCAGGGTTAAGTATATCATCTTTTATTTGATATTTTCTCATAAGTGATAGGAATCAGTGTATCCTTTTCCTCTTTCCGTTCTCCACTAAGTCTCAGTAACTGACTTAATATGGCCGAGAGGGCAAAGCTTAGACAACTCCTCAGGGACGAAGCGAGAGAGGAGGGACTGGAAGGAGAGGAAGCGAAAGCATTTGTCAGAGAGGAAAAAGAAGAACTAAGGAGGAAAGAAGAAGCAGCCGAAGCTTTACAGCAGAAGAAGATGGACGAGGAAATGGAAATTCGCAGGATGCAGCATGAGGAAAGAGAGAAGGAGAAGGAGAGACAGCACGAGAAGGAGAGGGAGGAGAGACAGCAGGAGAAGGAGAGGGAGGAGAGACAGCATGAGCTGGCACTTAAAGCTCTAGAGTTCCAAAGTCGTGGTGCTTCCTCTACCTCCAGCAATGGAGAATCTTCTCCTCATTCCTCCTTAACTGATCCTTCTAACACTCAATCTACTCATCTCACTGCTATGTCTTTTCCGCTAGAATCTTTCCCTTGTCCAAATGAGAAGATTGACACTTGGCTAGAAAAATTTGAGAAAATTGCAACTCTGTACGGTTTAGAGAGGTCGCGTTGGAATGTGAAGCTTTCTCAGGCTCTGAAAAGTAGTGCGTATGATGTTTACGCGAAACTGGAAAGCAGCCAACAAGACAACTATGATGTGTTGAAGAAAGCGTTACTGGAGCGCTTCGAAATGAATGCTCGCAAATTTTTGCAACTGTTTCGCAACAGCAGGAAGGAGAGCTCTGAAACTTTTCACCAGTTCTCATCTCGTCTAAAGGGATATCTAACAAAGTGCCTTGAGCTTTCACAGCTCCCCTCTACCTATGAAGGTCTTGAGGAATTTGTTTTAACGGAACAAATAAAGAACACTTTGTCTGCTGATACCCGGAGATTTCTAGCTGAGCAGGGGGCAGAAAAGCATGAAGACATATTAAAAAAGTCGGAGCGTTATCACAATGCGCTGGCTGAACTACCGGCCCCAAAACGTAAACCGACAGAAGAGCATTTTCGGAAAAATAATCTAGACCAATTTTCTCAGGCTTCTCATACTTCTCATGTTTCTAACCAAAATAACCACAGAAAAACTGGATCTCAAAACCCCCCTCCTGAAAAATCCAAGTTCTACAAAAACAAGTACCCCAACCACGCCAAACAGTCTGATCAACCCGACCGCCCTACATGGCAGCGCAGCCAGAAAGGACAAGGTGGCAAAGGGAGAACCCCTGAGCACGGGACATATGATCAGACCGAGCACACCGAGCCTAAACGCATCGGATGCTTATTAACATTCTCGCAAGGCGGAATTATTGACAGTGATTCCCAACCTGTTGGGGATAGACCCTCAACGCGAGGTACTGTTATTTTGAACGGTTCTCAAACTTCTTGTTTATTTGACACGGGGCTTTCGTATGATTGCATTGTTGCCAGAAACCTGGTTAAACCCGGTCAAGAGACAGCAGAGACCGTCCAATTTTGTGGAGTTCGTAAGAGTGATGCACCTACAGCGCTTCCCATCGCATTGGTGGAGATACACTCTGACTTTGTGTTATGGATGATCCCATCTACCCAGTCATACTTGGCGGGAGATACGTGTGTATTTGGAAACCGGAAGAGCCGATTGTGGCAGCAGTAACTACAAGAGGGCAAACCAAGAAGGAACGGGAGCCTGCGCCTAATTTGTTACCCATGGAACTTAAAGAAGCGCAATACAAGGACCCTACTTTGGCACCCTGCTTTAGGAAACTGCCCATGGCTAAGGAACCCAGACAGCACAGGGACATTTTTTCTAAGGATGGCGTACTTTATCGCAGAACGGGCAAGCCTGACCAAGGTTACAACCAGCTCCTAGTACCGAAACAGTACAGAAGCCAAATCCTAGAAATTGGGCACTCTCTTCCCTTCAGCGGACATATGGGACAGAACGCCACAAACCAACGGATAACCACTCATTATTGGTGGCCAGGAGTAAATACTGATATTATCAGATATGTCAAATCCTGTGCCCAGTGCCAACGTGTGCCACCCAAGCAACGGGCACCCCCAGTCTCTTTGGGTGAAATGCCAATAATGGGAACACCATTCGAACGGGTTGTGATCGACATTTTAGGGCCTTTCGAAAGGACTAAAAGAAGGAAATGGTTCATCCTGACCTTAGTCGATACATGCACTATGTGGGCAGAAGCTATCCCGCTAACATGCGCAGATGCCAAGCATGTCGCAGAAGCCCTCGTGCAGATTTTCATTCGGTTGGGATTTCCTCAGCAAGTGTTGACGGATAACGCATCTCCATACCGAAACCTGTTGATGGATGAGAGCGTTAAGATCTTGAGGACCCAACACATCCACACTAAGCCATATACTCCGGCCGGAAATGGGCTCGTTGAACGTGTTAATGGAAACCTCAACATGATGCTAAGTAAACTGGCACAAGTGAAACCTGAAGATTGGGATCTTTGTATTCCTGCAGCTTTATTTGGCTACAGAGAATCTCCTCATACTTGCACAGGATTTCCGCCAGCTACGCTTCTATTCGGCAGACCCATTAAGGGACCACTTGAAGCCTTACTTTAGTCTCTGACAGACGAGAAGGCGGATGAGACAGTTGTCTCAGCAAGTAAATATGTGTCGGTTTTAAAGGAAAGGTTGAAACTAGGGTGGGACCTAGCAACGACTAACTTTAAGCGAGCACGCACAAAGCACGCTAACCGATACAGGAAAGTCGCGAAAGAGAGAGAACTACAAGCAGGAGAGAAAGTTTTGGTGTTACTCCCTACCGGAAACAACCAACTGAAGATCGGATGGCAAGGGCCGTTTACCGTCCTGAAAAAGATTTCTAAGGCTAACTACCAGATCTCTATTCAAGGAAAGGAGAAGGTTTTCCATTTAAATCTGTTAAAGAGATACTTGGAAAGACGAGTGCCAACCTCCGACCATCTCCTGACGATCGCCAAAACTGACGAAGATGACGATAGTAGCAGGGAAACTCCACTGCAATCACAGGAAATCTTTGAAAAATGTCAGAAGCGGCGACGCTCTTTCAAGCGCGCATGGGAGACATTCCAGAGAAAGGAAACATTGGGAGTAGACTTAAGTAGGAATTGCACAGAGATGGAGGGGGAGATGAGAGGGAAGAAGACAGACACCCTGAAGCTACGGATATAGGAAATTTAATTCCATAACGTAGACATGGAGTGCTTCCATATCTTAAAGGGGGGACGTTCTGTCACGGAGAGTTATGTTCATTGAATTTTCTATATTTTCCTCTTCTTTTCTCCCACCTGGTTCTCTAATTATAGTCGCTCTTTACCTTCTTCCTGTGTTTTTCGCATTCGTTCGTTGCGAAAAATATATTTCTTTCCCATCATCGTTTTTCTTTCTCATACTGAAGAGTAACTTGATTACGTAGATGTCAGTCTCTGTCGGTCGAACGATAGCTGTGAATATACGGTTCTTGCCAGACAGAACGTCTGCAGTTTCCCCGGTCAGAGCGCTGCCTGACCAGATTTCTGGGCCGGGGGTGTGAGAAGTCGCTACGTCGGACATGGCAGGCAGACGGATTGTCTACCTTTTGCAGCAACTGCATGAGTTTTCGTCGGGATAGTCCGGCGAAGTGTGAAATTGCGCTCCGCACTGCAGACGGGGTGTCTGAGATTTGCAACTGACACGCGTACATCTCGGTCAGTACGTGGCAGTTACGACATGCGTAGGTGTTAAACGTATCGTTAAAGCCGGAAAGTGGAGAGCATTTCGTTCTACGAAATAAACGTTCACCTCTTTGTCCGTTTGATAGATATAACCAGAAGGTTAAACTTTAATTTCATTCTGACTCTTAAATTCGCAGTAGACAGATCGCTATGCTAGATTTAATATCTGTGTTTTGGCGAAGTCTGAGTTTCTTGGGCATTTGCCGAGTCTAGATTACCATTAGATTACAGTATTCTAGTTCATGGTTTAGTCTGTAGTTCTGCGTGAGGTAAATATTATATATAATAGATCTCTAGTATTTTGTGAAGTGATAAAGTGTAAAATCGCCTATTTCATTTTAAACTAGTTCTGTGTGCAGAGTGATTATTTTAATAGTTGGTTATATTCTTTAGTCGACGAGTTACAGTGGAAAGCAAGATAAATTATAAATTTCTAGCTAAACCCATTCGGCTAATAAAAATAATTCCATTTAACTGCTAATACTCAGGCGAGATACATTTTCTAAACTAACTTATAACTGCTAGATGTCTCATGAGTGTTGACGAAATATATTTATATGTATTTCAAATTCATGATGATTGATTTTTTTTATATAACTTATTTCACGGGAAGCTTTAAATATAAGTCAAGCTGTAGGCTTGCCGTTTAAACTATAAGTTATATCCTTATACATAGTATGAATAATTATTTTATATGTGCTTTTTCCATTTTATGCAGTGAATACTGGGGTGACCCAACTTGCCGGCGTTTAGTAAAGAGACATACTTGTGAGAAGCATAGACATTTCTTATCTTTAACCACGTGGTTTTTTTTTTTCAAGTAACATTGGTCTGACAGTGCATGTGCCATCAGAGATAAACAGTAATACCAGCCCCACTAACGGTTGCTAAAGACTAATGTTTATACTGGGCTTCTGAGCCAGTTCATACTTCTTCTCAAATTGAAATATACATGCTGCCTGGCGGCGAGAATAGTTACAAGAAATAACATTTACATTTCCGACATTATTGAAAGAGTGGATAGTGAACCAAGACTGTCTGTTGAGAGCAGTTGTCCACTGGTCATCTTTTCCAAATTAAGGGAAACCTGGTGTTTCTGACATTTTTGTGCCCGCTTAAACCTAATTCTTACCTCGTGAGCCAAGTGACACTAATTTTAGTCTGAAAGAACTGTCGCAGGAAGTCGACGCTCCCCGGATGATTTTGACGAAACCACCAAACAAATCTGTAGAGCTGGGGTCGGTTTCATTCAACGACAGAAACAGAAAGTGTGTGAGTGTCACAAAGTCTGCGCCAGACGGCGAACAGCGGTACATATAGGTAAGCACGTGTGCCAGGGTACCCTGATGAATGAACCGAGTGAAAGTGACGGAAGGATGTTCTTTGTTTGACGCACTCACTTTGTAATTTTCCTTAGACAAGATTTGCTAACGGGGCTGTGGGCTAAACCTAGAGTTAAGATCATAACGGGGCTATCATCCTTGTAGCATTTTCTTGAATTTTATGACTATTTGTATATGTTTTCCTTGATGTATTTCTTTTAGGTGTTGTGAGAAGGTTATTTTATGATAATTACAATCTCTCTTGAACTAAATCAGTGCGTTGGTCAGCTCGCTCTAATATATATATTCATTGTTATAGATTTCCCACGTCTGTGTGTTTAACTGTCGTCACGTGTATGTGCGTGCCCGTGAGTAGATAGAAATATATGTAATATATATATCTGTGTTTAGACTGTCTGACGCCTTAAAAGCCGTCGTAGAAGATAGGTGAAAGAGAAGATTTCCTCGATTTTTTTCAGAGGCAGCCTCTATATCACAGTCTATCATCTCACTTGTGGAAATTCTATTTTTTTTACTAACTCTCACTGTGTCTATCACCTATTCAACCCTCTTCAGAAGGGACCAACCCAAGTCTTAATTCTTCTATCTAAAATCTACGACACTCCAAAACAAAACATACACGGAACATATGACTCAACTCATCCTTACATACGCAACTGATGTGCCAACAGAAAACATACAACACCACTGGGAAATACTAAAAAATACAATACGTGAACGAACGCAGTTAATGTCAGCTAGGATACACAAAGATAGGATAAAGCAAGAGAAACTAGTAGAGGATGCGATACAGCTTACAAAACAAACAGACAGACATTCACCCACCATCCTCACATTAGAAGACCACCTACAACAACACAAGAACCATAGGTTTCAGGGCGCCCTACTACGGACAAAACTGAACACAATCACGCACGAAACGCTCAGTAAACAATACATGGCAATATAACAAAACATACAACGCTGTAGACACATAGGGCAAATAGTAGACCTAAACGGAACCACACAGACAGAAACACAAAACATAGTACAGGCTTTTGAAGATTACTACAGAAACCTGTACACAGAAGAAAACGTCCAGTCACACATACAAGACACATTTATGCACTTTACAAAGAAACTATCAGATGACGACAAGCAAGGTCTAGATACCGAGCTGACACTTACAGACATAACACTCGCAATAAACACTATGCAAAAAGACAAATCACCAGGGCCAGACGGACTCACAGCAGAATTTTACCAACACTTTTTTCCCATCTTAGGCCCCCTTCTATTAAAAGTATACACAGAAGCTTTCGGGAACAAAGAACACCCACCAAGCTTGAACATGTCATACATCACTCTCATACCCAAAGACAACTCAGACAAAACACTCCTTAAAAACTGCAGACCTATATCTCTCCTAAACGTAGACTACAAAATTTTAACAAAAACGCTAACAAACAAACTAAAACCTTTCATGACCACCCTCATACACGAAGACCAGCAGTGTAGCGTTAAACGCAGAAATATTCATCAGCACACACATTTCATCAGAGACATAATCACCTACACACACGAGAAGGATTGTCAGTCGTCAATCCTATCTCTCGATCAAGAGAAAGCTTTTGATCGAATATCACACTCATACCTTCACAAAACATTACTGCATTGCAATATAGGTGAAAATTTTAGGAAATGGATTGAAATCCTTTATGCGAAGCCCGAAAGCAAGGTTTTGGTGAATCATACTTTTACCAACACTTTCAGGCTAACGCGATCCGTCAGGCAGGGGTGTCCTCTCTCCCCCCTACTCTACGTTCTAGCACTAGAACCCATGCTGGAAAAAATTAGAAAGGACAGCTCTATTAAGGGCACCTTTATACCAGGGAAAGGCGAGCAAAAGTTGATTGCTTACTGTTACGGTATATGATATTAACGCCGTCTGCTAAAGGTTACCAGACGTGCAATTGTAAAGGTTAAGACATTTAATATATTGCGATAGATGTTTCAATTACTGAACGCTTCATACACGATCGATTATGACGTGTATAGCGTTGTTTAGGACACAGTCGGTAACTAAGAAACGCTACCCTTTGTTACTTGACCGCCAAGCTGAATAGCTGCGTTTTTTCTAACCTTCCAATTTAATGGCAGGATATAGCCATTTTATGTGTATTTTTGATGGACCAGGGTCAGTCCTAGAACTCGATATGAGAAGGAAATATATGGAGGTTAGTACTTAACTAGAATCCTCAGAAGGATGAGAATAATCGTCAAATTCGTATGAATATATTTCAGACTCGCAGTCTCACTGTCGGCAGGTAGCCATGTCTATCTGCTCGTGCATATAGCTGTGATGTTCTGACGACAATACTGCATTGTATCCTCATAACGGACATTGACACATAACCAGCAGTCTACGCCATTGATTAATTTATGCATGACTCATGTTCTGTCCCTATTTGAAATGTGTACATGTGAATTAAATGTACGGACTCGATGAAATGACTTATCAAATCAATCGTATTCCAAAGTTCAAGTATTGTTTGGAATCTTCCACCCCCGCATTCGTTTAATCTTCCATCAAAGGCACGATGCACTAAAACTAACATATCAAGGAAGAAAAAACAATGGCCAGAATTTTATAATTGTTTTATTCATAACACATGGAACATTGTTCAGAGCGAACCACCCACGCAACAGTGGTGTCCGGTGTCTGGGGACGAAAGAAAAACAACAAAAAAAAAAACAAAAAAATTTCTTCATGACTTTCGAATGAAATGTTTACGATCAAGTTTCGATCACATGACCAGTACGAGGCTGACGTGACGCAGTACTCATTATATGCCTAACAACGTGACGTCACTGAAAATCGTGTAGGTGATCGGTCGAAGAAACCAGCCGTTTCTAAGTCTAACCAAAGGAAACATAAGCCATTTGAAGCCAACACATGATATGGACTATAGGAGCAGACAGTCAGGGGCTTTAGCCTAGCCGTTGACGACCGCTAGCACTGATCGAAGCAACGGTAAAGATAAATCTAGGTGTTTAACTGTTGGTATTGCAAACAGTGCTAACTAAGTCCATTGTCCTCTGCCTACATCGGCATGTTTTTATCTATGTTTAATGTACTTTTTGTGGTCTTAATGTGTTGTTAATTCGTGGGAGGTAGGGAGGATGAACTGAAATTAAATTCTGCGGCTCTCACGATGCCTGAATTAATTTCGGTCGTTTCTTAGGGCAGTTAAACGATCGCACTTTTGGAAGCCCCATTGAGGTTTGCCATTGGACGACCTGTCCAAATTTGCTACCGTTTGACAATTTGTGTTAGCTGTACCGTTCAGTAGATAACTGGCGTATTTTATTCGTACTCAGTTAATAATTTTATTGAGTTCTGTACCATGTTCGTTACTATTCGTCCAGTCTCTTCTGACTATCATTTATTTTATGATTGTTAAATTTTCGTCCGTTATGAGTCCTGTGACGTCATCATTTTTCGCAGTCATTTTTTTTTTTGTGTGTACCTTGAATATTCAGTTGACCTCCGGTCAAACCTTGACCCTTCATTTGGTCTGTGACATTTCCGCTTATTTTATTTAGTTCATAAATTCATTTTTAATTGTGAAAATGTCTTGTTTGCGTCTTGACATTGTTTGTACCCTTTAGTTGCATCATTGTGTTGTTTGTCCTCATGATATATATTAATATTACGTTAATAATATGCTATCATATGCAATAATACACTTGTAATTTAATTTAATTAATTTTTTCTGATAATTAAGGTTAATATGGGACATTGCATAATTATGCAGTGATAGTCCAAGAAAGTAGCACTACAATTTATCATAGATGCCTAGGGCATAATAATATAATATATATATTGACAAAATAAATAATCTTATAGCTACCTTTGAGGTAATAGACCCATTGTATATTATTTAATATACTTTTCTGGTACTAAGAGAGTGACTTAGTACATTGAACAATATAATTACTAGGAATTATACCCAACATTATTGGACATTGAAATTAATTGTGTGATATAATTACATTATATTTAACAGATATCATAACTATTTATGATATAGTATTATTTAGATACAATATTGTTACAAAATATTGTCTATTAGTTGAACTTAGACATTAAGTTCAGTACTATTGTGATTACTTATATTGAATATTTCTAAGTTGAGTAAGTATAATAATTACTCTGAAGCTACTATTGACTATTTTAATCAGTAATTATCAATAATTACTTACAGATAAAAGTCAAAATGCTTACTATAGACCATTTCGTTAAGATTGGTCGTGAATATGGTTATAAATCTCAAGAACTTCGTCAGTTTGCTGAATCAGAACTGGAAAAATATGAAAGAAAAGAAGAAGAGAAAAAAGCTGCATTAAAGAAAGAGGAAGAAGAGAAAAGGGCTGCATTAAAGAAAGAGGAAGAAGAGAAAAGGGCTGCATTAAAGAAAGAGGAAGAAGAGAAAAGGGCTGCATTAAAGAAAGAGGAAGCAGAACGTGAGATGAAGCAAATTGACAAGGAAAATAGAGACTGAGAGAGATTGCTCAACGTGAAAGAGAAGAGCAAAGAACAATCGCCAAACAGGAAGAAGAGAATAAATTGAAACGAGAGGAAATTATTTTACAACAAGAAATGGAATTGGCGCGTATTAAATTGGAGACAGCAAGATTACAAGCACAAAATGCTGATGCAAATCAGAATAATAACGCACAAAATGGATCATCATCCAGCCAACCTAAACACTTCTACAACTTTAAATTACCCATTTTCAACTTGAACGTCGACGACCTTTCATCGTTCCTGGCACGGTTTGAACAGACTTGCAAATCTAACCATTTGCCTGAAGAGTCATGGGTACTCAAGTTAAATGAATTCTTGGTTGGAGAACCATTGACAGCTTCTCAAAATGCTGACCCATCAATAGCAAATAACTACGGTGCTATTAAGTCCTTGCTTTTACGAAGGTTTCACCTGGACGAGGAACACTGTAGGTTGAAATTTAAGGGAATTTTACCTGAATCTCCAAAGGATTTTGCAGGATTCATTGCGAACATACGCAATACATTTAATAGATGGGTTGAACTGGCAGAAGTCAACAAATCATACGACAAATTAGTTGATTTACTACTGCGGGATAAGGTATTATCTTCAGTTAGCCAGCCATTTTTTGCATATTTGCAGGAGCGTAAACCAGGTACCATGGACGAGTTAGAAAAAATTTCTTTAAACTACTGTTCGGCACACCCGAATGCAACCATTTCTAACTCCTCATTAAGAGAACCTCTACCTGTGGCGTCTAATATGGCCTACAATCACAATAACAAACAAAGACATCACAGTGTAGACAGAAGCAGGTTCCAAAGAAATCACAATGTTAACTTTCAGAAGGGACATAATAATGATTTCAACAATAAAAATGAGTTCAACAGAGGTAGATCACGAGATAGAAATTATTCACCTCAAACAAACTACCACAATGGTCAACATAACACTCATTATAATCGATCACATACTCCCAATAATAATAATAATAACTGGAATGGTAATAATCATGGCTCGAGACATCGAGATAATAGTTACTATAGAGGACGACGAGATAATTCTAACAATTATACTCGGAATCGATCTCATTCTCGGGGATCATCTCATTACAACCATAATACAGGGGCGGCAGTTACAAATAATACTACCCCTATAGCTCAGGTCCCACTTGAAAATAACACAACACAGTCTTCTGCTGCATGTTTTGCTATTAATTATAATGTGGCAAATAGTTGCCAACAATGCAATCTTATTTTTCAGAAGGCGAAAGAAACAGTGCTTAACTGCGGACATATTATACCACAGGTAGGTCTTGCAGTCAACGATGGAACAGGCCTACTAATTTTTAACAGAGGATTAGTTAATGGATCCGTCGTCTCAGTGTTGAGGGATTCGGGATCCACAACGATTGGTGTACGACAGTCGCTGGTACATCCTAGCTGTGCAACGGGGGAATATGTCCGTTGCATGACTTTTGGTGGAACAATAGAGTTTTACCCCACAGCTATTATTCATGTTAACACTCCTTTTTTCACAGGAAACGTAAAAGTATGTATGCTAAAGAAGCCTATAGCTGATCTGATGGTTGGTCGTATACACGGCAGTAAAGATTGTACTCCAGATGAGATTATAGAATGGGAGAAACGTAACCTATGCACTGGAAACGCCGTGACGACTAGAGCACAGACTCAACTCATGGAGAAGGTTGATGATGATAAAATGGATGCAGATAACCAAGAGGAATTTGTAGTCAATTCACCTATTGACAGGGAAACATTTGCAACCAAACAAAAAGAGGATAAATCTTTAAAAAAATTTTTTAAGTTGGTTGATAAAGTTGACAATCTATCCTCATGTAATAATAACAAACATTGTTTTGTTATTAAAAATGACATATTGATTAGATGTTTTAATGACAAATCACAAATGAAACAACAAGTTATGGTCCCATATACTTTTAGACGGTACATTCTTCAACATGCACATGACTCACATTGTGCTGGACATATGGGATATACTCGAACACGATCTCGAGTACTGTCTTCATTCTTTTGGCCAGGGGTGTCAAGAGATATTTCGCAGTATGTACGTTCCTGTACTACATGCCAAGAAGTGAAAGCACGTGGAGCTTTTCACACGGCGCCTATTCAGGCTTGCGATATCTCAGTGAGACCTTTTGACAAGATGGCAATAGACATTATTGGTCCATTGCTACCATCGGCCAGAGGACATAGATTCGTCCTTACGTGCATTGATTTGTGCACACGATGGCCAGAAGCTATCCCATTAAAGACCACCACTACCACAGATGTAGCTGATGCACTACATCTCATCTTTTCTAGAATAGGGTTTCCTAGAAAACTTTTATCAGACCATGGGTCACAGTTTATATCTGACACCATGAAGGAAGTCATGAAAACTTGGGACATTGATAGGAATTTAAGTAGTATTTATCATCCGATGAGTAATGGTGCGGTTGAAAGACTTAACCGTACACTTAAACAACTACTACATAAGGTTACTGCTAAGCACCCTCATGACTGGGACAGAGCACTCCCAGCTGTTCTATTTGCTTATCGGGAGGTACCGCATGAACAAACTGGCTTCTCTCCCTTTGAATTAGTTTTTGGTGCTCCCCCAAGAGGTCCTATGGGACTAATAAAAGACTTATTAATTGACGAGGAGATGACTCAGGACACTCAGTCATCTTACGAGTACGTGATTAATCTTCGGAAGAACATTATTGAGTCTTGCCAGTTGGCAACAGCTTCTTCTGAGGCTGCAAAAGCTAAGGCTCGATCTCTACAAAATAGGTCTCGACGATTACGCCAATTATTCCCAGGCGACGAGGCTTATGTGTTACTTCCTCACAATAACAATAAATTACTGATATCTTGGAATGGTCCTTACAAAGTCATTGATAAAATTTCCGACGTTGATTACGTCTTAGATATCAAGGGACACAAAAAGATATTTCATATTAACATGCTCAAGCAATTTCATACACGTCCTGAACACTTACAGTCAATTTTTCATGAACTAGATGACAACACAGTATCCACTTGTCATTATTCTAACTTATCTGTCATCCAGGAAGAAGAATCTTCTTTTCCTGAGGTACAGTTACCGTTACCTGTACCAGTAGTTCAACCTACTGAATCTTGGCGGGATGTAACCATCTCTTCAACGGTTACACCGCAACAGCGTCTACAGATTGCTAATCTATTACAATCTTATCCAGATGTGTTGACCGACGTCCCGGGTCGCACATCGGCTATCAGTCATGACATTACTCTCAATGATGATACACCTATTCGTGTACATCCCTATTCTGTTCCTTTACATTTCCTTGCTAAAACTACTAAGGAACTTGAACAGATGTTGTCTCTGGGAATCATTGAGACTAGTAATTCGCCATTCTCTTCTCCATTAGTGATTGTCCGGAAGAAGGACAATAACATTAGACTATGTGTTGATTATAGAAAATTAAATGCTAAGACTATAGTTGACAGCGAACCACATCCACTTATCGACGACTTACTGCCACGTCTATCCAACGCAACTATATTTAGTAAGATAGACTTAACTAAAGGTTATTGGCAGATACCACTGACCGAAAAGGCTAAGTACTACACCGCATTTTCCACTCCACAAGGTCTATACCAGTGGAATGTGATGCCTTTTGGGCTTGTTAATGCGCCAGCTACCTTCATTCGCCTGATGCGACAAATTTTATCAGGTAGACCAGACGTTATTACATATATTGACGACATATGCTTGTTTAGTTCGTCGTTTGAGGAACATGTTTCGGGACTTAGATATGTTTTTGACACTCTAAGGAATTATCATCTAACTGCTAAACCTACAAAGGTGCAAATCGCGTGTAATGAGATAACCTTTTTGGGACATATCATTGGATCGGGATATATCCGAACGTTACCTAGTACAGTCTCCAAAATTCTAAACATAGCAGTTCCTCAGACGAAGAAACAGGTCAGGAGTTTGTTAGGACTTGTTCAATATTACAGTAGATTCATACCAAACTTGTCATCCATCACGGCTGTATTGTCTTCATTGTTAAAAAAAGATATGCCGGTGAAGGTGACATGGACTGGTACATGCAATGAAACTTTCAACAAAATTATAAATTTGTTCTCGCATGAACCAATTTTAAGACTTCCCGATGCTTCCAAAAGATTTTTCTTACGAACAGATGCTAGTAACTACGGCATTGGTGCATGCCTGCTCCAGAACCATGATGGCATTCTACATCCCACCTTATACATATCAAGAAAGCTGAAGCCGGCAGAAACAAAGTATTCAACAGTCGACAAGGAACTTTTGTCTGTGATCTGGGCAATAACGAAGCTTGAAAAATTCCTACTCGGTGCTCCCTTTACCATACAGACGGACCAACGTGCTGTAGCATCCTTGCGTCGATCAAATCATACAAGCCAGAAACTTGCCAGATATTCAATCATCCTACAGCCATTCGAGTTCTCCATTGAACATATTCCTGGCACTGAAAATTGTGTGGCAGATGCATTGTCACGTAATCCTATTGACGACGAATAATCAACATTGACACTCTTAAACTACATCAATCAGAACTACATTGGATTGAACGAAGTATCAACTATAAGGGAACTAACCTTGCCTTCAATTTAAACTTTATATACACTATATGCATCACAGAATTGAACTAAAAGACATATTGACATTGGAACTTCGTCTAACGTCCATACACGAGATATGAATACTCTTTGAACAATCATGGACTAATGTCTGACGACAAACCGAACTGATGTTCCTGTGTATACTTAATTCTTGGATGCTGGGATAAATGACATTTCTTTCCAACGTAAACGTTTGAACATTTTTGCCTAAAAGAATTCATCAGGATCAAGACTACGGATGGATCATCATATCCTATACTAATTAATTAGTTAACTTAACTTCTTAATTGAATTATTATCAATAAAATGAAATGTGAGAAAAAAAATGAAATGAAAGAACAAAAAAAAGAGAACGAAATACTAAAAGAAGAAATTATGAAAAGAGAAAATAAATCTCACACAAGTATTAGATTAATAATTTTTTTTAATGTACCTATACATTATTTAGTTAGTTAAATTAGATAGTTATTATTCACTAACACTTAACACACACAATTAAGTTAAAACTTATATTCGAATTTCTTTCTATTTCTTCTCACTTATTTTGTCTTTTTCTTCTCTCATAACATCGCGTTACACTAGAACCTTAATAATTTAACTCTTAGTTTAATTAATTAATTTAATTTTAATTAGTCAAATTAATTCCTATATGACATACTAATACGACAGACCTTACTTTAATTTAATTTTATCATTCACTATTAACATTGGACATTTATTTAGTTGATATAATAATATGTATAATATTGATATATAATGTGACTTATGTTAGATGACTATGACAAATAGTTAGTTGACACGACCGCAACACGGTTCTACTCAGAACATCGTCGGCCATATGTCACAATTGTGTTAAATTTTTTTTTGAAAAATTGTTAAGTCGGATAGATATTGAAAAAAAAATCTATCGATTTTTTTTTTTCCCCGGTGTACAGGGAATTGTTACGGTATATGATATTAACGCCGTCTGCTAAAGGTTACCAGACGTGCAATTGTAAAGGTTAAGACATTTAATATATTGCGATAGATGTTTCAATTACTGAACGCTTCATACACGATCGATTATGACGTGTATAGCGTTGTTTAGGACACAGTCGGTAACTAAGAAACGCTACCCTTTGTTACTTGACCGCCAAGCTGAATAGCTGCGTTTTTCTAACCTTCCAATTTAATGGCAGGATATAGCCATTTTATGTGTATTTTTGATGGACCAGGGTCAGTCCTAGAACTCGATATGAGAAGGAAATATATGGAGGTTAGTACTTAACTAGAATCCTCCACGTAGGGAGCATCATCAAACATCCAAAACAACACGTGCTAGCACACTATTACATGGGGCTCATACTCACCAGACTGAGACCACTAAACAACGCAATGCCGCACCATTTCGGCCCACTACCATCATTCTACAAGTCATGCATACAAGCCATTCACGGACACGACAACTTAATTCACCAGAAAACAAATGCAATCTACAAACACTTAGCCAAACTACAAGCACCCCCACTACATCTCAGAATTAAAAGAGGACAGAAATACTTCAAGACAAATTATACTGACACCTTCACCAACTTACACAACCCTCACATCACTGCCAAGGCAAGAGAGGTGAACTTTAGGCTCACATACAACATGACACCCACAACAGAACGACAAGCTCACAGATCCAAGCAAATATCACAATGTCAGCTGTGCAAAACACGCATACAAGAAACTGAGGATCATATTTACTACACATGCAATACAGTCATACCCATGAGGAAAGCATTGCAAGATATAATTGTCACACATAAAGGACGACGCGTAGACACTTACAGAGCAATTTTTTTGAATACGCTCTCAAAAACAACACCACTCATACAAACAAAACGTCTCATTTTATTGTCTCAATATAGATATCTCATTTGGACTTTTCGCAACTTAGCAATGTTCAAATACCGCCTTTTTAATTCGCAGATGCTTTTAAATGTTGTAACTAGCTATTCTTGACGTAGAAGACTCACACTGGATACCATAAATGTAAAGGCCCGTAATGTAGAAGCCCGTACTGACCACTATACATGTAAACAGTCAGGAATGGTCTGTGTTCGTCCAAGCGTAACAGGTGTCCAGGACACAAATAGGACAGGCTAGTTTGGCCACTGTAAATGTAAAGTTGAATGTTGAATAATGTCCAGTATCAATGTTGGAAACGATTCTAAGCCCCACAGGCGGACATAATTATATCCAGGCCCTGGTTGGCCGCAACAATGCTGGCATTCGTTTGGACGACTTGAAAGTGTTGAGGTGTGGTATTAATATAGAGTGTGAGTAGACCTCAATGAATGCAAATGCGTGTATGAAAGTTCGTGGAAGACAATGCATCTAAATGACATCCCACTAATTCTAGTAATTACATGCAGTAATTCACATAGTTCTTGGGACACCTTTGACGTTTGATTGACTTTAATACATCACAACGACAGGTACGCCGACATCAACATAACATAGTCATTGACAATTCAGGACATAGCATGTATGAATACAGTTCATCAGCCAGCGGTGCATGTATATAATAAAGCTGATCTCGTACAATTCCACTCACCTTGTCCTGGAACACAATGAGGCCCCGACAAGAATGCATTGTTGACAATGAGTGTTACAAGAGATGTCAATACGCGAATGTGTAGACTGTTCTGTGGAGTTGACGGAAGGTTCAAACACTCATTCGTACGTATCTAGAAGTTTACTGATGCAGACTACTGTAGACGTTTCAATAGTTTAATTTGACGCACACACTTGGACAAAACGGGTACAGTTACAGGAACACAGGTCGACATCAATAGCATATTGTTGACCCACAATGTACAATAATACATTGGCATTCATGTAGAAGGAAATCACAATGGAACGTCAGTATACAAGCATTCAGAGTTCCATATCTTATATAAATATTCATCAGGCCTTACTGACTGATCATGTCAGTTAATATACAAGGTTCCAACCTGATTCCTAGACCGAACCTCTTTAGCATAAACGTAACTTGCACTCTAGCGAAGATTCCGTTAAATACAGTTCAGCCATTATTTTCCTGAGAAAACGTTAAACTACCAATAGTAGGTTTTCCTTTCATAAGTATGATCTCTTTATCATCACCTGATAATAAGGGCGTCCCTGTTCTCTGGTAAATGATCAACAATAAATAGCATTCCAAAATGGCTTCTAGTCTTGTGAGCCTCGCTCACGATAACGATGCACAATGAAGCTTCAATAAAGATTCAGTTCATGAACATAACTGTTTCTATAACATTCAGCATATTCTTTCCTCATAGTTGCTGCATATATACATAATCAGTGCTGCTAGATAACATGTCGTTCCGACATACTGACATGGTTCAATTCATGTAGCTGTCTGCCCATATTAGGCCTAGGAATGGAAAAAAGTTCGGTAAACCGTTCTTTACCTTGACATAGGAAAAAACCACTAGCAAACACAGAAACGCTCTTCTCCTCGCGTTATGGAATGAACACTAGGGAACTCATGGATTTATCCATCCCAGAAGAAACTATCTTCGTTCCCATAATCAAAAAGAGATCACAAACTTTGGGCAGGTCTCAGACATGACTTCCCGCCAGGCTTCTCCATCACCGAAGAACTCCCTAACGTATCTTCATGCGCCGAAAAGCACCTGACCCCAAAATACAGTACAAGGAAAAATAGTCCGACATAGACATACAAAGATAACCCGATATAAGACCGAATCGTCTCCAACAGACACTGAGTAAACATAGACTCGGACCATAAACATCCCTGAATAAACCTAAGCAAGAATAATCTGTTTCTGACCGAACAGAGAATAGATCAACGGAGTCTAGATCCATCCGCCAAATCGATATTCAATAGAGATCACCCATACCACAAAAGTATGAATTAATCATGGGTGATATAACTTTGACCATGAGTGCATTTCAAAATAAATACTGTTCATATCAAATAGTCATACAATACATTTGTATGCCTACCTACCTACAGTAATCCGTGCGTCGCATAATTCCATACAAAAGAATATGTACGCAACAGATTACCACACCCCCAGGGAAAATAAAAAATGGAACATTTTTTTTTAAATACATCTAAGTGATAATCACTTATTTCATATTTCACTAGTTACATTTGGTGCAGAGTGCTTAATTTATATAGTCTGTATTATTTTATAGTGACGAGTTACAGTGGAAAACAGAAATTATAATTTCTAGCTTAAACTCAGTCGGCTATTAATGAATTAAATTTAACTTCTAAATAATCAGACGAGAGAATATATTTTAAAACTAACTTAAAAATGCTAGATGCCTCATGAGTGTTGACGGAATACGTAGGTATTCCTAATTCATGATGATGGATGTTTATATATAACTTATTTCAAGGGAAGTTTTAAACGATAAGTCAAGCTCTATGCTTGCAGTTCAAAACGTAAGTTATATTGAGTACATAATATGTAAAATATTTCATATGTGTTTTTCTTTATTCAGTGAATACTGGGGTAACCCAAATTTTGCCGGCGTTTAGTACAGAGACATACCTGTGAGAAACATAAACATTTTATATCTTTAACCACGTGGGTTTTTTCAAGTACCACCTGTCTGACAGTGCGTTTTCCTTCAGAGATAGACAGAATACCAATCCCACTAACAGTTTTTTTTTTAAAGAATAAATGTTTATACTGGGCCTTTGAGGCAGATCATATTCTCCTCGAACTCTGTGTTGAGGCTACTTTGTGGCGAGAATAATTACAGAAATCTAAAACATTAACTTTTCGACATTGTTGACAAAGGGTGTGGTGAACCTAGATTATCTGTTGAGAGAAGTTGTCCACCGGTCAATTTCCCTAATTAAGGGAAACCTCGTGTTCTGACACTGTGTGCCCGTTTAAGCCTAATTCTTACCTCGTGAGTCAAGTGACACTAACTTTAGTCTGAAATAACTATCGCATGAAGCAGACGCTCCCCGGATCCATTTTGATGAAACCAACAAACAAATCTGCAGAGCTCTGATCCGCTTCATTAAACGGCAGAAACAGATAAAAAGTGTGTGAGTGTCCCGAAGTTTGCGCCAGACGGCGAACAACAGCACGAGTTTAGGTAAGGTTGTGTGAGTCAGGGCCCTGATGAAAGAACCGAGTGAAAGTAGACTGAAGGATGTTCTTTGTTGAGTCACCCACGTTGTAACTTCCTTTATGCAAGTTATTGCTAACAATATTTTCCCTTAGAATAAAGCAGAGTATCAAGTCTGTCCATACCTTAAAAGGGGGAAACCATAGACTCAATCATATGTATCTGTAACTCTTTGAGGTTATCACTTTCTTCTAACGGGACTGTGAGCTATATATATATATATATATCCAGGGGAAGGATCCTACCAACGGGTCTATCATTTCTTGTAGCAATTCCTTGATTTTTATGACTATTTGTATATTTTTTATGTATTTTATATGTTGTGATGTAAGTTTACTATGATAATTAAACTATACCTACATTTATTTCAGTGTGGTGGTCAGTTCGTTCACATAATATCTATATAATACTTGTTATAGTTTTCCCTCGTCTGTGTGTCTAACTGTCGTCACTTGTATGTGCGGGCACGTGAGTGGATAGAGATATATTAATATATACGTAATTTTTTATAGACTGTCTGACTCCTCTGGATCTGTTGTAGAAGATAGGCGGAAAGAGAGAGAGATTCTCGATTTCCAGGACAGCCTCTATAAATTTCTACCATCTCACTCGTGAAAATCTATTTCTATTTATTACCTCTCACTGTGACTATCACTTATTCTAATCTATTCAGAAGGGACCAACCCAAGTCTTAATTTTCCTATAAACAATCTACGACAGAATGGGTCTCGTCTATCGGGATTTTGAACTTAAGATTCTGTATTCTGAAACAGAGTAGGAGTGTGATTGTCTCGTGGTTTGGTGTATCTTTTAAAATAATCCCCTAGACGAAACGATCTGTTTATGGGCGTGCTGACCACACAACTAATATTTGTTTTTCCACAGCATTTTTGAATAATATACATTTGAATTACAGGTGGACTTTGTCGGAATATATGTTAATTATTGATTTTGTAATACTAAACGCTGGTAAAGTTGTAAGTGTATAACATTCACAGGGTTCTGAAGCAGGAAGGTGTTTGAACTAAGTTAAGGAGTGCGTTTCGGACTATTTGTTCAGATTAATTGCCTCCCTTACCCTAACTGTCTTCAGGGGTAAACTTGATAGTGGATTAAATATTAAGGGAATTTTTTTTCTCTTTAAATTTTTGCAATAATTATTTTGTTTCCACTGTAGAAACTTATTTTTCAGTGAGTAATCTTAACTACCATTTATTTGGCGTAGTCGTCTGCATTAGGTGCTTTATTGCCGATTAATAGCAGCGATAGTTAGGTACTATATTTTGAAGGAGGTATCCCAGGTTAAGTATATCATCTTTTGTTTTGGTATTTTCTCGTAAGTGGTATGAACCAGTGCATTCTTTTCCCTATTTCTTTCTTGACTAAGTCTCAGCCACTGATTTACTATGTCAGAAAGGGCGAAGCTTAGGCAACTCCTCAGGGACGAGGCAAGAGAAGAAGGTTTGGAAGGAGAAGAAGCGAAAGCTTTTGTCAAGGACGAACTTGAGAGATATGACGCGGAGAGGAAAGCAGCTGAAGCTAAAGAGGAAAAAGAAGAAGCTAGGAGGAAGGAAGAAGCAGCCGAAGCTTTACAGCAGAAGAAGAGGGATGAGGAAATGGAAAATCGCAGGACGCAGCATGAGAAAAGAGAGAAGAAGAGACAGCATGAGAAGGAGAGAGATGAGAGACAGCATGAGTTGGCTCTTAAAACTCTAGAATTCCAAAGTCGTGGCGCTCCTTCTACCTCCAGCAATGGAGAGTCTTCTCCTCATTCTTCCTTAACTGATCCTTCTAGCACTCACTCTACTCCCCTCACTGCTATGTCTTTTGCGCTAGAATCTTTCCCTTGTCCAAATAAGATTGACACGTATCTAGAAAAATTTGAGAAAATTGCAACTCTGTACGGTTTAGAGAGGTCGCGCTGGAATATGAAGCTTTCTCAGTCGTTGAAAAGTAGTGCGTATGATGTTTACGCCAAACTGGAAAGCAGCCAACAAGAAAATTACGACATGTTGAAGAAAGCTTTGCTTGAGCGTTTTGAAATGAATGCTCGAAAATTTTTGCAACTGTTTCGCAACAGCAGGAAGGAGAGCTCTGAATCTTTTCAGCAGTTCTCGTCTCGTTTAAAGGGATACTTGACAAAGTGCCTTGAGCTTTCGCAGCTCCCCTCTACCTATGAAGGTCTGGAGGAATTTGTTTTAACAGAACAAATAAAGAACACCTCGTCTGCAGATACCCAGAGATTTCTAGCTGAGCAAGGTGCAGAAAAGCTTGAAGACATTTTGGAAAAGTCTGAGCGACATCACAATGCGCTGGCTGAACTACCGGCTACAAAACGTAAACCGACAGAAGAGCATTTTCGGAAAAATAATCTAGACCAATCTTCTCATGCTTCTCACCAAAATAACCATAGAGAAACTGGAGCTCAAAACCCCCCTCCTGAAAAATCCAAGTTCTACAATAACAAGTACCCCAACCACAGTAAACAGTCTGATCAACCCGACCGCCCTTCATGGCAGCGTAGCCAGAAAGGACAAGGTAGCAAAGGGAGAAACCCTGCACACGGGACAGATGATCAGAGCGAGCACACCGAGCCTGAACGCATCGGATGCTTACTAACAGTCTCGCAAGGCAGAATTATTGACAGTGATTCCCAACCTGTTGGGGATAACCCTCACGCGAGGTACTGTTATTTTGAAAGGTTCTCAAACTTCTTGTTTATTTGACACGGGGCTTTCTTAAGATTGCATTGTTGCCAGACACCTGGTTAAACCCGGTCAAGAGACAGGAGAGATCATCGAACTTTGTGGAGTTTCTAAGAGTGATGCACCTACAGCGCTTCCCATCGCACTGGTGGAGATCCACTCTGATTTTGTCAGAGGCGAGATCAAAGCGGCTGTTATGGATGATACCATCTACCCAGTCATACTTGGCGGGAGATACGTGTTTATTTGGAAACCGGAAGAGCCGATTGTGGCAGCAGTAACTACAAGAGGGCAAACCAAGAAGGAACGGGAGCCTGCGCCTAATGTGTTACCTATGGAACTTAAAGAAGCGCAACAAAAGGACCCTACTTTGGCACCCTGCTTTAGGAAACAGCCCATGGCTAAGGAACCCAGACAGCACGGGGACATTTTTTCTAAGGATGGCGTACTTTATCGCAGAACGGGCAAGCCTGACCAAGGTTACAACCAGCTCCTAGTACCGAAACAGTACAGAAGCCAAATCCTAGAAATGGGGCACTCTCTTCCCTTCAGCGGACATACGGGACAGAACGCCACAAACCAACGGATAACCACTCATTATTGGTGGCCAGGAGTAAATACTGATATTATCAGGTATGTCAAATCCTGTGCCCAGTGCCAACGTGTACCACCCAAACAACGGACACCCCCAGTCTCGTTGGGTGAAATGCTAATAGTGGGAACACCATTCGAACGGGTTGTGATCGACATTTTAGGACCCTTAGAAAGGACTAAAAGAAGGAACAGGTTTATCCTGACCTTAGTCGATACATGCACTTTATGGGCAGAAGCTATCCCGCTAACATGCGCAGATGCCAAGCATGTCGCAGAAGCCCTAGTGCAGATTTTCACTCGGTTGGGATTCTCTCAGCAAGTGTTGACGGATAACGGATCTCCATACCGAAACCTGTTGATGGATGAGATCGTTAAGATCTTGAGGACCCAACACATCTACACTAAGCCTTACACTCTGGCCAGAAATGGGCTAGTAGAACGTGTTAACGGAAACCTCAACATGATGTTAAGTAGACTGGCACAAGTAAAACCTGAAGATTGGGATTGTTGCATTCCGGCAGCTTTATTTGGCTACAGAGAATCTCCTAATACTTCCACAGGATTTCCGCACCTACGCTTTTATTCGGCAGACCCATTAAGGGCCCGCTTGAAGCCTTACTTTGATCGCTGACAGACCAGAAGACTGATGAGACAGTCGTCTCAGCAAGTAAATACGTATCGGATTTAAAGGAAAGGTTGAAACTAGGATGGGAGCTAGCAACGACTAACTTTAAGCGAGCACGCACTAAGCACGCTAACCGATAGAGGAAAGTCGCGAAAGAAAGAGAATTGGAAGCAGGAGAGAAAGTTTTGGTGTTACTCCCTACCGGAAACAGCCAACTGAGGATCGGATGGCAAGGGCCGTTTATTGTCCTGAAAAAGATTTCTAAGGCTAACTACCACATCTTTAGTCAAGGAAAGGAGAAGGTTTTCCATTTAAATCTGTTAAAGAGATACTTGGAAAGACCGGTGCCGACCTCCGACCATCTCCTGACGATCGCCAAAACTGACGAAGATGACGATAGTGGCAGGGAAATTCCACTGCACACACACGAAATCTTTTTTAAAAATGTCAGAAGCGGCGACGCTTTTTCAAGCGCGTATGGGAGATATTCCAGAGAAAGGAAACTTTAGGGAGTAGACTTGAGTAGGAATTGGAGAGATGGAGGGGGCGATGAGATGGAAGAGGACAGACACCCTGAAGCTACGGATATAGGAAATTTATTTCCATAACGTAGACATGGAGTGCTTCCATATCTTAAAGGTGGGACGTTCTGTCACGTAGAGATTATGATCAATAAATTCTCTATATACTCTTCTTTTCTTCACCCGAGTCCTCTATTTTATTATCACTCTTTTATCCTTTTTATATTTTTTCGCATTCGTTCATTTGCGACTTAAACATTACTATTTTCCCATTCTAACTTTCGCCGAGTGTCTGTTCTCATTTAGAAACGCACTAGTGATGTTATTACGTAGATGCCAGGCTCGGGAGGTTATTGCGTAGTGGACGAAACTGTGAATATTCGCTTTCGCCAGACCTATAGGCGACATTTTGTCTGCATTTTCACCTGCCACAACGAGTTGCATCGGCTGAGCGCTCAGGTGAGGCGCGATAACCGACATCTCCCCGGCGCAGTTTGAGACATTTGTCTGGAAATCCCAGCTGACAAGGCACTCACTGTTGGCCCTGGTCAGCGTGAGGTGTGAAAACTCACGAGTGTCAGTTTATGGTAGTCTTCTAGTTTATGTAAGGTGTAAGAATGAGAAGGGGATATTATTTCGTTTTTGCGAAATAAGTTGGGACCCCTTTGTCCTGGTTTAAGATATTTACCGGAGTTTGAAACTAGATTTTCATTCATTCTCCAAATTCGCAGTAGACAGGTTGTTCGTGAATAGAATAAGCTGTATAGTGAAGCCCTAGTTTGTTCGGAAATTTACCGAGCTCTAGACTTCAAATAAATATATCAGCGTATGATTCTAAAGTTGTGCGACCACCTATAGTTCTGTGTTGAGGTAAATATATATATATATCTAGATTTTGTGATTGATTAAGTGATAATCGCTTATTTCATATTTCACTAGTTACATTTGGTGCAGAGTGCTTAATTTATATAGTCTGTATTATTTTATAGTGACGAGTTACAGTGGAAAACAGAAATTATAATTTCTAGCTTAAACTCAGTCGGCTATTAATGAATTAAATTTAACTTCTAAATAATCAGACGAGAGAATATATTTTAAAACTAACTTATAAATGCTAGATGTCTCATGAGTGTTGATGGAATACGTAGGTATTCCTAATTCATGATGATGGATTTTTATATATAACTTATTTCACGGGACGTTTTAAACGATAAGTCAAGCTCTATGCTTGCAGTTCAAAACGTAAGTTATATTGAGTACATAATATGTAAAATATTTCATATGTGTTTTTCTTTATTCAGTGAATAACCCAAATTTTGCCGGCATTTAGTACAGAGACATACCTGTGAGAAACATAAACATTTTATATCTTTAACCACGTGGGTTTTTTCAAGTACCACCTGTCTGACAGTGCGTTTTCCTTCAGAGATAGACAGAATACCAATCCCATTAACAGTTTTTTTTAAAGAATAAATGTTTATACTGGGCCTTTGAGGCAGATCATATTCTCCTCGAACTCTGTGTTGAGGCTACTATGTGGCGAGAATAATTACAGAAATCTAAAACATTAACTTTCCGACATTGTTGACAAAGAGTGTGGTGAACCTAGATTATCTGTTGAGAGAAGTTGTCCACCGGTCAATCTCCCTAATTAAGGGAAACCTCGTGTTCTGAAACTTTTCCCGTTTAAGCCTAATTCTTACCTCGTGAGTCAAGTGACACTAACTTTAGTCTGAAATAACTATCGCATGAAGCAGACGCTCCCCGGATCCATTTTGATGAAATCAACAAACAAATCTGCAGAGATGGGATCCGCTTCATTAAACGACAGAAACAGATAAAAAGTGTGAGAGTGTCGCGAAGTTTGCGCCAGACGGCGAACAACAGCACGAGTTTAGGTAAGGTTGTGTGAGTCAGGGCCCTGATGAAAGAACCGAGTGAAAGTAGACTGAAGGATGTTCTTTGTTTGAGTCACCCACGTTGTAACTTCCTTTATGCAAGTTATTGCTAACAATATTTACCCTTAGAATAAAGCGGAGTATCAAGTCTGTCCATAACTTAAAAGGGGGAAACCATAGACTCACTCATATGCATCTGTAACTCTTTGGGTTATCACTTTCTTCTAACGGGACTGTGAGCTATATATCCAGGGAAGGACCATACAAACGGGTCTATCACTATTGTAGCATTCCTTGATTTTTATGACTATGCGTATGCTTTTGATGTATTTTATATGATGTGATGTAAGTTTACTATGATAATTAAACTATACCTACATTTATTTCAGTGTGGTGGTCAGTTCGTTCCCATAATATCTATATAATCATTGTTATAGTTTTCCCACGTCTGTGTGTCTAACTGTCGTCAATTGTATGTGCGTGCACGTGAGTGGATACATATATATTAATATACCTATTTTTTATAGACTGTCTGACTCCTCTGGATCTGTTGTAGAAGATAGGCGGAAAGAGAGAGAGAGAGAGATTCTCGATTTCCGGGACAGCCTCTATAAATTTCTACCATCTCACTCGTGGAAATCTATTTCTATTTATTACCTCTCACTGTGACTATCACTTATTCTAATCTATTCAGAAGGGACCAACCCAAGTCTTAATTTTCCTATCAAAAATCTACGACAATCGGAGAAAGGTCAGGTGAATGAGCTGGCCACGCCATCCTGATGATCTCATGCTGCTGAATAAACTCATTCACCACACGAGCTCGATGGGGTCGAGCGTTATCATCTTATAGGATGAATTACCACCTATGGCCTCCAGAGCAGGCTGAACAACTGGTCTCAAGATTTCGTTCTGGTATCTTGGGCCGGTCAAGTTGCCTTGGATGGTGTAGAGTGGGGTCCTGCCTCTGTAGAAGCTTCCCCAGTCCATTACAGAACCCCTACCATAACGATCCACCTCTCGAATTGTGTCATCAGTAAATCGCTCTCCTGGTCGTCTCCAAACTCGAATCCTGCCGTCATTGAATGATACAGTGAAACGAGATTCATCAGTGAAGAGAACTTGACTCCATTGTTGCCTTGTCCATCGGATGTGCTCGCGACACCAAGCAACACGGGCTCTGCGATTTGCAGGAGTAAGAGGGATTCTGACTGCAGGACGTCGAGCAGCCAGTCCAAATTCATGTAGACGTCTGCGAATGGTGCTTTGACTGACATTAACGTTTACAGTTTGTCTCAGCTGACATTTTAGAGTGGAACAAGTCACTGTTCGATGGCGCAGGGCTGACAACAAGAGGTACCGGTCATCATGTCTATTGGTGCATCTAGGGCGACCTTGCCGGTGGCAATCCTCCACACTTCCTGTGGCCTGAAATCTCTCCAAAATTCTTTGGATAGTAGAGTGTGACACTGCAAGCCGTCTAGCAACCTCACGGTCAGATAAACCACTTTCAACCCACGCTGTAGCCCTCATTCTTTGTAAGGTGTCAAGACTTCTTCTCGGTGGCATGGTTTTTTGCAAGTGATGAAACTACCCTAAGTCTGCTGATTGTAAAACTAATTAAGAGTGAACTCTGTTCACGAAAAGTCGCCATTGCACGTGGAATGTCAATCATCACGATTACTTCACCTGTTTGGCTGTACGAAAGTTTGAAAAAACAGATTAAAAATGTGAATTTATGGTCAGCAAACCACATTGCACGTGATCACCATGGTTGTCGGTGAGTTGTTTTTATGCTTAACGTGCATAGAGGACTGTTAGAGGAAGATATTGCACCCATTTTTACTAAAGACTTCCTTCATTTAATCATTCTATGCACTTATATAAAAGTGTATTGAAAATAATAGGGTGGCCCTTGACTTTTGACGAGTAGTATATTTTGGCCACATTGAACGTCATAGTTTCTCGTCCTTTTGGCTAAGATCAAAGTGTCTTAGCAAGGGCCGGGATCACACACAATTCACACATCCTAATTAATAAAGTCAATAGACCTCACTTTTAACCCTATTTAAATAAAATATCATAGTGGCTTAGAGAGAACAGTGTCTGCTAAAGTTTTGCCTCGTTTTGGCGAGGCGCGTCCTGTTCAACCTAGTCGGTTTTTTTTTGGGAGATTATAATTTTATTTGACATATCAAAGGCCGAGAAGCGATAGTGCAGAGATTACTGGTAAATACACTAATGTTAACGTACACAAATATACATAATGGTACCATTTCATTGCAATGTATGCCCTATAAAGTAGGGCTTGAAAAATAGTTTATAGACTCATTATATTGCTCCTCTCCATGGAAATCATTAGTAAATTATTATTTTATTTGTTATTAGGCTTGTTTATTCGATTTCTCAAGATGAAATAGAGCAAAATTAAATTTGGCCTCAAAAATGTTAAAGAATAGGATTGTCCCGGTTTGTTAAATATTCCCAATGGAAAATAAAATGCAATTGATCTCAAACACACACTCACGTACACACTTGCTGCTATTTCAACAACCGCTATTGACGACTTTCAATGCTGACATTCGTGACTGTCCGGGTCCCCATAATTAAACGGTGTCGGATATCGTTGGTCATAAATCTTCAACGTGTCACTGCGCTCAATAGATTTAGAAACTGGCGCTAAACGACCTGGGTCAGCAGGTCGAGGTACAGGTAGCTGAGGATAGTGAACAGGTTTTAAAATAAGCGTCCCTCGCTGGAGGAACAAATTTAGGACAATGGCTGGGCGAATAATTTTGTACTCAAATACTGATTGAATGCGACATTTCTAAATTTTAAACGAAATTCCGAGAGTAAAAGTATTAATTTAAAATAGATGTCTGGTAGTGTCTTGGGAATTGAATTAAGCATAATCGCTTTGAAAATGTCTGTTTTTTTCGTATGTGTGTCCAGTATGTCTTGTAAGATTCTCTGTGCTGTTATAATTGTACTACATTTATAGAAAATGTGTTCCTCACTTTCTTGTACATTTGCCTGGCACAGCTTGCATCGTGATTTTCGTTTTAATCTGTGTGCTGCTCTTTCTGTGGTTGGTGTCATGTTATATAAAAGTCGATATTTGACTTCTCTGGCTTTTGGTGCGATGCTTTTGTTGTGAAGATCGGTGAAAATCTCAGTGTAATCTGTTATAAAGTAATTGTAACCTCTTTTAATTCTTAGGTGTAAAGGTGGTGCTTGTAACTGTCGTAGATTTTTGATAGGGGAATTAAGACTTGGGTTGGTCCCTTCTGAATAGATTTGAATAAGTTATAGTCACAGTGAGAAGTAGTAATAGCAATAGGTTTCCACGAGTGAGATGGTAGAATGTGATTAAGAGGCTGTCTCTGAAATCGAGAAATCTTCTCTCTCTCACCTATCTTCTACTACAGCTTTCGAGGAGTCAGACAGTCTAAACACACACACACACACACACACATATATATATATATATATATATATATATATATATATACATATATATATATATATATATATATATATATATATATAACCACTCTCGTGCACGCACATATATGATGACAGTTGGACGTACAGACGTGGGAAAACTATAACAAATGATTATATAAATATTCTAGAACGAGCTGACCAACATGCTGATTAATTTCAAGAGAAACTTTAATTATCATCTAAAATTTCTTCACAACACATAGAAATTACATCAAAACATATACCAATAGTCATAAAAATCAAGGAATTGCTACAAGAAATGATAGACCTACAGTTAGATCTTATCCCTCTAGGTATGCCCACAGTCCTGTTGGAAGAAAGTGATAGCCCCAAGGAAACAAGGATACATAGGATTTAGGTCTAATATTTTCCCCCTTTTAAGGTATGGACAGTCTTGATATCTCTGCTCTATTTTAAGGGAAATATGATTAGCAATACTTGCATACAGAAAGTTAAGATAGCAAAATGGGTGCCCAATTACAACAATAAAAAATCACTCCGTCCTGCATTCACTTTATTCATTCAGCCGAGCACACGTGCACATGTTCATACTCACAGCTTAGATAGCCACTTCTGATAATACAATTTTTAGGACATTCACCTACAGACTCGTCAAGGGCAGTCTTTGACCAAAAAATCCCCAGTTCCAAAAAGACAGGATGAATTCTCTGCTTCCGGGAACGGCTCCTTGGGTGTTCTTATTTTTGGGATGTCTGTTTAGGTCACATTAAAATTGTCCAAGCACAAAACATTAACAACGAGCACAGTGTCAATAGCTTAGGGTTCTAGAATTGAGGAATGTCAGATCGGTGTCTACTTTCAGGAAAGGACTATATTTGGTCACCACACCACTAGTCCAAACTCCGTCGGAATGTTACTGACGTTAATATGTTACTTGCCACCACGGCTAAATTTGTACATAGAGTTAGTGCAGAAATCTGATCTGGCTCAAAGACCCAGTATAAAACATTTAGTCTTTAATAAAACCCGTTAGTGAGAGTTGTACTCTGTCTATTTATGAAGACAAACGCACTGTCAGACAGGTGTTAACTTGTAAACCCACGTGGTTAAAAGATAAAAATGTTTACGTTTCTCACAGGTATGTCTCTGTACTAAACGCCGGCAAAATTTGGGTTACCCAGTATTCACTGAATAAAGAAAAACACATATGAAATATTTTTACATATTATGTACTCACTATAACTTACATTTTTTTTTAAACTGCAAGCGTACCGCTTGACTTATCATTTCAACCTTCCTGTGAAATAAGTTATATACATAAAACCAATCATCATGAATTAGGAATACCTACGTGTTCCGTCACCACTCATGAAGCATCTAGCATTTATAAGTTAGTTTAGAAAAATTATTCTCGTCTGATTATTTTAGCAGTAAAATTAAATTCCTTAATAGCCGACTGAGTTTAAGCTAGAAATATAATTTCTGTTTTCCACTGTAACTCGTCACTATAACATAATACAGACTAATAAATTAAGCGCTCTGCACCAAATCTAACTAGTAAAATAAAATAAGCGATTTAACACTTTAAACACTTCACAAAATACTAGAATATAATATATATAATATTTACCTCAACACAGAACTACTAAGAACTTAAACCACTTCGACCAAACTAAATGCCATCTCTATTAACAGAGATTCTTAGGAATCGAACGAAGGCTTGTTCTAGTCTTGACTGCGAAGTTACTGAGTGAAAATGAAATCTAACTCCCTCCAGTATATATGAAATATCAGACAAAGAGGTACGCTATATCCATAAACTACGCAATAGCCTCCCCTTTCCTTAACACCTTACGTTTAACACCGAAACGCATGCCGTAACTGCCACCTACTGACCGAGACGGCGCGTGTCAGTTGCGAATCTCAGGCAACCCGTCTCCAGTGCAGAAGCAGTTTTTCACACCTCCTCGAGAAACTCATCCTGAGAACCATAACTGACACTTTGCTTTCTCGGACCTTACGCCAACTCTGGCCGTGGAGCGTGAGTGTCATATCACCTGACACTGAGAATCTACCTTGGAAACTACATGTCAGATGCAAACTACCAGACAAATGTCTCCTCATCATGTCTGACGGAGTGAATTCTCACACTTCAGGCCCAGAAACTTAGCCGAAGAAACACTGTCCCAGGGGAAACTGTAGACAGCTGTCTGCTCCCCTGTCTGACGGAATGCATTCTAACACTCTGCGTCTCGTGTAGGGGTTGACACGTTACGTCATAACTGCGTTCTCAGTTTAATCAGCAATGAAATGCGTTTCTAAATGAGAAACGAAACTGGCGAAAGTGAGAATAGGAAAAAATTATTTCTCGCAAACGAATGGATGCGAAAAATACAGGAAAAAGGTAAAGAGTGATAATAAAAAAAGAGGATACGGGTGAAAGAAAAAGAAGAGGATATAGGTAATTCAATGATCATAAAACCTCTGTGACAGAACGTCCCTCCTTTAAGATATGGAAGCACTCCATGTCTACGTTCTGGAATTAAATTTCCTATATCCGTAGCTTCGGGGTGTCTGTCCTCTTTCATCTCATCTCCCCCCTCAATCTCTCTCCAATTCCTACTCACGTCTCCTCCCAAAGTTTCCTTTCTGTGGAATGTCTCCCATGCGCGCTTGAAAGAGCGTCGCCGCTTCTGACATTTTTGAAAGATTTCGTGTGTGTGCAGTTGAGTTTCCCTGCCACTATCGTCATCTTCGTCAGTTTTGGCGATCGCCAGGAGATGGTCGGAGGTTGGCACTGGTTTTTCCAAGTATCTCTTTAACAGATTTAAATGGAAAACCTGTTCTTTTCCTTGAATAGAGTTCTGGTAGTTAGCCTTAGAAATCTTTTTCAGGACGGTAAACGGCCCTTGCCATCCGATCCTCAGTTGGTTGTTTCCGGTAGGGAGTAACACCAAAACTTTCTCTCCTGCTTCCAGTTCTCTCTCTTTCGCGACTTTCCTGTATCGGTTAGCGTGCTTTGTGCGTGCTCGCTTAAAGTTAGTCGTTGCTAGGTCCCATCCTAGTTTCAACCTATCCTTTAAATCCGACACATACTTACTTGCTGAGACAACTGTCTCATCAGCCTTCTGGTCTGTCAGCGACCAAAGTAAGGCTTCAAGTGGGCCCTTAATGGGTCTGCCGAATAAAAGCGTAGCTGGCGGAAATCCTGTGGAAGTATGAAGAGAATCTCTGTAGCCAAATAAAGCTGCAGGAATACAAAGATCCCAATCTTCAGGTTTCACTTGTGCCAGTTTACTTAACATCATGTTGAGGTTTCCATTAACACGTTCCACGAGCCCTTTTGCGGCCGGAGTATAAGGCTTTGTGTAGATGTGTTGGGTCCTCGAGATCTTCACGATCTCATCCATCAACAGGTTTCGGTATGGAGATCCGTTATCCGTCAACACTTGTTGAGGGAATCCCAACCGAGTGAAAATCTGCACGAGGGCTTCTGCGACATGCTTGGCATCTGCGCATGTTAGCGGGATAGCTTCTGCCCATAAAGTGCATGTATCGATAAAGGTCAGGATAAACCTGTTCCTTCTTTTAGTCCTTTCTAAGGGTCCTAAAATGTCGATCACAACCCGTTCGAATGGTGTTCCCACTATTGGCATTTCACCCAAAGAGACTGGGGGTGTCCGTTGCTTGGGTGGTACACGTTGGCACTGGGCACAGGATTTGACATACCTGATAATATCAGTATTTACTCCTGGCCACCAATAATGAGTGGTTATCCGTTGGTTTGTGGCGTTCTGTCCCATATGTCCGTTGAAGGGAAGAGAGTGCCCCATTTCTAGGATTTGGCTTCTGCACTGTTTCGGTACTAGGAGCTGGTTGTAACCTTGGTCAGGCTTGCCCGTTCTGCGATAAAGTACGCCATCCTTAGAAAAAATGTCCCCGTGCTGTCTGGGTTCCTTAGCCATGGGCAGTTTCCTAAAGCAGGGTGCCAAAGTAGGGTCCTTTTGTTGCGCTTCTTTAAGTTCCATGGGTAACAAATTAGGCGCAGGCTCCCGTTCCTTCTTAGTTTGCCCTCTTGTAGTTACTGCGGCCACAATCGGCTCTTCCGGTTTCCCAATACACACGTATCTCCCGCCAAGTATGACTGGGTAGATGGGGTCATCCATAACGGCCGCTTTGATCACACCTCTGACAAAATCAGATTGGATCTCCACCAATGTAATGGAAAGCGCTGTAGGTGCATCACTCTTACGAACTCCACAAAGTTGGACGGTCTCTCCTGTCTCTTGACCAGGTTTAACCAGGTTTCTGGCAACAATGCAATCATAAGAAAGCCCCGTGTCAAATAAACAAGAAGTTTGAGAACAGTTCATAATAACAGTACCTCGCGTGAGGGTATATCCCCAACAGGTTGGGAATCACTATCAATAATTCCGCCTTGCGAGACTGTTAGTAAGCATCCGATGCGTTTAGGCTCGGTGTGCTCACTCTGATCATTAGTCCCGTGCTCAGGGGTTCTCCCTTTGCCACCTTGACCTTTCTGGCCACGCTGCCATGAAGGGCGGTCGGGTTGATCAGACTGTTTACTGTGGTTGCTGGGGTACATGGTTTTGTAGAACTTGGATTTTTCAGGAGGGGGGTTTTGAGGTCCAGTTTCTCTGTGGTTATTCTGATTAGAAGAATGAGAAGCATGAGAAGATTGGTCTGGATTATTTTTTTCGAAAATGCTCTTCTGTCGGTTTACGTTTTGAGTCCGGTAGTTCAGCCAGCGCATTGTGATATCGCTCAGACTTTTCTAAGATGTCTTCAAGCTTTTCTGCACCCTGCTCAGCTAGAAATCTCCGGGTATCAGCAGACAAAGTGTTCTTTATTTGTTCTGTCAAAACAAATTCCTCCAGACCTTCATAGGTAGAGGGGAGCTGTGAAAGCTCAAGGCACTTTGTCAGATATCCCTTTAGACGAGATGAGAACTGCTGAAAAGTTTCAGAGCCTTCTTTCCTGCTGTTGCAAAACAGTTGCAGAAACTTTCGCGCATTCATTTCAAAGCGCTCAAGCAAAGATTTCTTCAACAAGTCATAGTTGTCTTGTTGGCCACTTTCCAGTTTAGAATAAACATCATAAGCAGAACCTTTAAGGGCCTGGGAAAGCTTCATACACCAACGCGACCTCTCTAAACCGTACAGAGTTGCAATTTTCTCAAATTTTTCTAACCATGTGTCAATCTTCTCATTGGGACAAGGGAAAGACTCAAGAGTGAAAGACATAGCGTTGAGTTGAAGAGATTGAGTGTTAGAAGGATCAGTTAAGGAAGAATGAGGAGAAGACTCTCCATTGCTGGAGGTAGAGGCAGCGCCACGACTTTGGAATTCTAGAGTTTTAAGAGCCAACTCATGCTGTCTCTGTTTCTCTTTTTCCTCAAGCTGTCTCTCCTTCTCTCTTTCCTCATGCTGCCTCTCCGTCTCTCTTTCCTCATGCTGCATCCTGCGAATTTCCATTTCCTCATCCATTTTCTTCTATTCTCTATCTGCGGCTTCTTTCTCCTTCGCTTCCGCTGCTTTCCTCTCCGCATCATATCTGTCAAGTTCGTCCCTGACAAAAGCTTTCGCTTCTTCTCCGTCCAAACCTTCTTCTCTCGCTTCGTCCCTGAGGAGTTGTCTAAGCTTTGCCCTCTCCGCCATAATAAGTCAGTGGCTGAGATTTAGACGAGAAAGAGATAAGAAAAGGATGCACTTGTTCCTACCACTTGCGAGAAAAATATCAAACAAAAGATGATATCCTTATAACCTGGGATACCTCCTTCAAAATATAGTACCTAACTATCGCTGCTATTAATCGGCAATAAAGCACCTAATGCAGACGACTACGCCAAATAAATGGTAGTTAAGATTACTCACTGAAAAATAGGTCGCTACAGTGGAAACAAAATAATTATTGCAAAAATTTAAAAAGGAAAAAAATCCCCCAAATTTTTAATCCACTATAAGTTCACCCCTGAAGATAGTTAGGGTAAGGGAGGCAATTACAGGACGTATAGTCTGATCGCGCTCCTTAGCTTAGCCCAAACACCTACTTCTTCAGAACCCTGTGAATGTTATACACTCACAAAACTTTACCAGCGTTTAGTATTACAAAATCAGTAATTAACATATATTCCGACAAACTCAACCTGTAACTCAAATGTATATTATTCAAAATGCTGTGAAAAACAATTATTAATTGTGTGGTCAGCACACCCATAAACAGATCGATACGTCTAGGGGATGAATTATTGTTTTAAAAAGTACAAAACTCACAAGACATCACACTCTTACTCTATATCAGAATAAAGAAAATTAATCCTGCAAACGAGCTGATATTCGTATTTGCTCAGGACTAGAGTTCAATTCCCGGAAAACGAGCCACCATTCTGTCGTAAATTTTTGATAGGGGAATTAAGACTTGGGTTGGTCCCTTCTGAATAGATTTGAATAAGTGATAGTCACAGTGAGAAGTAGTAATAGCAATAGGTTTCCACGAGTGAGATGGTAGAATGTGATTAAGAGGCTGTCTCTGAAATCGAGAAATCTTCTCTCTCTCACCTATCTTCTACGACAGCTTTCGAGGAGTCAGACAGTCTAAACACACATATATATATATTTATATATATCTAACTACTCACGTGCACGCACATATATGATGACAGTTGGACGTACAGACGTGGGAAAACTATAACAAATGATTATATAAATATTCTAGAACGAGCTGACCAACATGCTGATTAATTTCAAGAGAAACTTTAATTTTCATCTAAAATTTCTTCACAACACATAGAAATTACATCAAAACATATACCAATAGTCATAAAAATCAAGGAATTGCTACAAGAAATGATAGACCTACAGTTAGATCTTATCCCTCTAGGTATGCCCACAGTCCTGTTGGAAGAAAGTGATAGCCCCAAGGAAACAAGGATACATAGGATTTAGGTCTAATATTTTCCCCCTTTTAAGGTATGGACAGTCTTGATATCTCTGCTCTATTTTAAGGGAAATATGATTAGCAATACTTGCATACAGAAAGTTAAGATAGCAAAATGGGTGCCCAATTACAACAATAAAAAATCACTCCGTCCTGCATTCACTTTATTCATTCAGCCGAGCACACGTGCACATGTTCATACTCACAGCTTAGATAGCCACTTCTGGTAATACAATTTTTAGGACATTCATCTACAGACTCGTCAAGGGCAGTCTTTGACCAAAAAATCCCCAGTTCCAAAAAGACAGGATGAATTCTCTGCTTCCGGGAACGGCTCCTTGGGTGTTCTTATTTTTGGGATGTCTGTTTAGGTCACATTAAAATTGTCCAAGCACAAAACATTAACAACGAGCACAGTGTCAATAGCTTAGGGTTCTAGAATTGAGGAATGTCAGATCGGTGTCTACTTTCAGGAAAGGACTATATTTGGTCACCACACCACTAGTCCAAACTCCGTCGGAATGTTACTGACGTTAATATGTTACTTGCCACCACGGCTAAATTTGTACATAGAGTTAGTGCAGAAATCTGATCTGGCTCAAAGGCCCAGTATAAAACATTTAGTCTTTAATAAAACCCGTTAGTGAGAGTTGTACTCTGTCTATTTATGAAGACACACGCACTGTCAGACAGGTGTTAACTTGTAAACCCACGTGGTTAAAAGATAAAAATGTTCATGTTTCTCACAGGTATGTCTCTGTACTAAACGCCGGCAAAATTTGGGTTACCCAGTATTCACTGAATAAAGAAAAACACATATGAAATATTTTTACATATTATGTACTCACTATAACTTACATTTTTTTTAAACTGCAAGCGTACCGCTTGACTTATCATTTCAACCTTCCTGTGAAATAAGTTATATACATAAAACCAATCATCATGAATTAGGAATACCTACGTGTTCCGTCACCACTCATGAAGCATCTAGCATTTATAAGTTAGTTTAGAAAAATTATTCTCGTCTGATTATTTTAGCAGTAAAATTAAATTCCTTAATTGCCGACTGAGTTTAAGCTAGAAATATAATTTCTGTTTTCCACTGTAACTCGTCACTATAACATAATACAGACTATATAAATTAAGCGCTCTGCACCAAATCTAACTAGTGAAATAAAATAAGCGATTTAACACTTTAAACACTTCACAAAATACTAGAATATAATATATATAATATTTACCTCAATACAGAACTACTAAGAACTTAAACCACTTCGACCAAACTAAATGCCATCTCTATTAACAGAGATTCTTAGGAATCGAACGAAGGCTTGTTCTAGTCTTGACTGCGAAGTTACTGAGTGAAAATGAAATCTAACTCCCTCCAGTATATATGAAATACCAGACAAAGAGGTACGCTATATCCATAAACTGCGCAATAGCCTCCCCTTTCCTTAACACCTTACGTTTAACACCGAAACGCATGCCGTAACTGCCACCTACTGACCGAGAGGGCGCGTGTCAGTTGCGAATCTCAGACAACCCGTCTCCAGTGCAGAAGCAGTTTTTCACACCTCCCCGAGAAACTCATCATGAGAACCATAACTGACACTTTGCTTTCTCGGACCTTACGCCAACTCTGGCCGTGGAGCGTGAGTGTCATATCACCTGACACTGAGAATCTACCTTGGAAACTACATGTCAGATGCAAACTACCAGACAGATGTCTCCTCATCATGTCTGACGGAGTGAATTCTCACACTTCAGGCCCAGAAACTTAGCCGAAGAAACACTGTCCCAGGGGAAACTGTAGACAGCTGTCTGCTCCCCTGTCTGACGGAATGCATTCTAACACTCTGCGTCTCGTGTAGGGGCTGACACGTTACGTCATAACTGCGTTCTCAGTTTAATCAGCAATGAAATGCGTTTCTAAATGAGAAACGAAACTGGCGAAAGTGAGAATGGGAAAAAATTATTTCTCGCAAACGAATGGATGCGAAAAATACAGGAAAAAGGTAAAGAGTGAAAATAAAAATAGAGAATACGGGTGAAAGAAAAAGAAGAGGATATAGGCAATTCAATGATCATAAAACCTCTGTGTCAGAAACCTGACTAAGTGTTTGTAAATTTTGTTTGTTTTCTGGTTAATTAATGTTCGTGTCCTCTAATGGCTTGTATGCATGTCATGTAAAAGTGTGGTAGTGTGCCGTAATGGTGTGGGACATTGTTCTTTAGTGGCCTCAGTCTAGCAAGTCTAAGCCCTACGTAGTAATGTGTCGTTCTGGGTCTCTTATTATATTTCTTACATGTCTGATCCGAAGTGCCTTTATTTTTGTCCCTATATCCTGGAGGGTAACTCCCCCGAATCTTTTCTCTTGCATGAGTGTTTGATGTTTAATGCTAAATAAAGTGTGCCCAAAAACAAAACGCCTTATCTCCTTGTTTATCTCTGTCACCGTATGTTGTGGAGGGTCAAAGACTGTAGCAATGTAAATTATTTTTGGAATAATAAAACAGGTTGTATTTTTAGCGGTGAAGTGTGGCTGTGGTATATGCGACTAAGTTGCTGCCATGTGACTTTGTGTGTGCGGTTCGGGTGAGATGGGAAGTATATACCGTACAGTTTCATGTTTGTTCTTCTTCTTCCATCCTTAGCCATCAACCGGCAAAGCAGTATGTGGCCAGTACGCCTAGTGGCGTCTTAGGGCAACAACAAATTGATCAATCTATCGCTGTTTCCACCACGCCTAGTGGCGTCTTTGTGGAACAAAAACAGACCAAACAATCTATCATTGTTTCCGTAATCAGATTGGTTGGCAAGCAGGTGATCAGCCCACTGTGCGAAGTTTTTACGGGATGGGGTAAACAGCCCCATGCCCATACCCTCCTTAGTCGCCTTTTACGACATGCGTGGTAGGGTGCAGTGTTACTATTCTTTGCTCCCCTTTCGGGCCCCGGTAACACACGGGTGTACATGTTTGTTGTTGACGTTAAATCAAAGGGAAAATCTTCTTTGTTTTTCCATCTGCCTATACCCATAATTGTAGACTTTTGGGTGTTTAATTTTGACCCACTGCCTTTACCAAAAAGCGTGAAAGTGTCTAGAATATTTTGTATAGACCTATCATTGGGGGGAAAGAAGGTGGTATCGTCTGCGTAGGCAAGCAACTTTTGTTCCCCTTTACCTTGAATAAAAGTGCCTCTGATGTTACTGTCTTGTCTAATTTTCTCTAGCAGTGGTTCTAGAGCGAGTACATAGAGTAGAGGAGAAAGGGGACATCCCTGCCTAACAGATCTTGTCAGCCCAAAGGCCCCAGTAAATGAATGATTTACCAAAACCTTGCTTTCAGGTTTTGTGTATATAATTTCAATCCACTTTCTAAAGCATTCACCAATGTTGCAGTATAGTAAAGTTTTATGGAGGTATGAGTGGGATATTCTGTCAAAGGGTTTTTCCTGGTCTAGCGAATTGACTGACGACTGGCAATCCTTCTGATGTGTGTAGGTGATAATGTCTCTTATGAAGTGTGCGTGCTGATGAATGTTTCTGTGCTGGACACTACACTGTTGGTCTTCGTGTATGAGTGTAGCCATGATCGGTTTGAGTTTGTTTGTTAGGGTTTTGGCTAAAATTTTATAGTCGGTGTGGAGGAGTGATATTGGTCTGTAGTTTTTAAGCTTTGTTTTGTCCGGATCGTCCTTAGGGATTAGAATGATGTATGACAGGTTGAAACCAGATAGAAATTCCTTTTTCGCGAAAGATTCTGAATATAACCTTTGTAAGGTAAATGTAAAGGAACCCGTTACACGCCCATTGAGGCATATTAGGAATATGGTGTTAGGCCCATATTATCTTGACCGTCGGCACACTAGAGGTGATGTGGTCGGCATCACGCCGGCCGCCTTAACCTTCCCAGAGTTGCTCTGGTACCCATTTGGGGCTGGGTCGACCCAGGAGCCATTTGTGGCCTAAAACATTCCCACCTCATCTGGGGATCGAACCATAGACCACTGCGCTAGGAAGCCAGTGCACTAACCACTATGCTACCGCGGCTACCCTTAGTAGAGAGGGCCTAACATGGGGAAGAAATGTTGGTAGAATTCAGCTGCGAGTCCATCTGGTCCTGGTGACTTGCCTTTTTGCATTTCGTTTACTGCGTATGTTATGTTTTCTAGGGTCAGTTCTGCATCAAGAGATTGTTTATCTTTGTTGCTCAGTTTCTTAGTGAATTGCATAAAAGTGTCTTGTATATGTGGTTGTATTCCTTCTTCTGTATAAAGATTTCTATAGTAGTCTTCAAAGGCTTTTGCTATATGTTGTGCCTGCGTTTGTATGTCTCCATGTGAGTCAACTATTTTGCCTATTTGCTTGCTTCGCTGTATGTTTAGTTCTATTGCCATGTGTTGTTTGCTGGGTATCTCTTGTGTGATTGTGTTCAATTTTGTCCGTAACAGGGCACCTCTTAATCTATGGTGCTGATATTGTTCTAGTTCTTCCTGCAATGTAATATGAGGTGCTGTTTTATCAATTAGAGTTGCAAGTTTGATGGCTTCTTTTACTATCTTTTCCTGTCGTGTTTTGTCTCTATGAATCTTGGTTGCCAGTATTTGTGATCTCTCGCGTATAGTATTCTTTAATAGCTCCCAGTGTTGTTGTGTGTTTTCAGTGGGTAAATCTGTTGTGTATGTACGAATGAGTTGCGTTATTTGCTCAACGTATGTTTTATTTGAGCGTTTGGATGTGATATTTGTGTGTGTGGTGTTTACAGTTGCCAAAACCGCTTTGTGGTCTATGAATTTGAGTGTTTCTAGTAAGTGTTTGGACTCAGTTGTACAGTGCGTTGATGGTGAATAAATTCTATCTAATCGTACTGTTCTGCCATGTGCGTTATTTGTGTGTGTGGTGTCAGTGCCCTTGGGATGTGTCTCTCTGTAGGTGTCCTTTAAGCTGTGCATGTCTACTATGGTTTGTAGCATATCTAGCTGGTGAGTGCCCTCCCTGTTTGCCAACCGAATTTGGGTTTTGACATCCCCGCCTATAACATCCATTTTTGTCAACATACAATTAAAATCACCCCCTAATATGATGTTCTGCCCCCTGTATGAATGCATGAGTAGGCTTTCTAGGCTATCATAAAACAAGGGTTGGTGTCTGTAATCTGGTGGTGCATGTATGTTTACTATGGTGTATGTTTGTGTGTTGTTCCTTACCTGAACTATGGCTATTCTACCCTTACTATCTCTGTTTTTCCTGATAATTTCCCACCTATCCGATGTCTGTACGATAGCTACCCCTGAACCTATATTCTGAACACTAAGGCTAAAACATGAATGTCTAAGTCCTAATTTTGTCGTGATATGGGCTGCGTGTTCGTCTGTGTGTATGTTGGTTTCTTGAACCAGTATAAAATCTGGATGGTATTTGTGTATGAGTGTTATGAAATGTTGTAATTTTGTGCGAAGGCCACGAATATTTACACTAATTATTCTAATTTCTGCCGCCATTCTTGAAATGTGGTATTTGCTAATAGTGCAATTACATAAAAATTGATGTTTGAGGTCAGGGGAAAACGTCTTTACTCTGTGTTACCAGGGCTATCCAGCACAATGACGAGCCTTGGGCTGGTGTCTGACAGTGTTCTACGTCTGGGTGGTGTTTCCATATGTTGCTTGTGTGTCTTTTCTTTGTTTGGACTTGTTGGGCTATTGTTTTTATAAGCTTGCGCTGGAGTAGGAAAATGCTTGGGGTCTATCATCGTAAAGTTCGGTGTGTCTTGTGTAGTGACGTTGTCCTCAGAGTGGTGTCCTCTTCGTTTATTATTGTTCGTGACTATTTGGAACTTCTCTTTGTCTGCAGGCTGGCGGGGAGGTAGTTTTTGTTGTGCTTGTTTATCTGGTTGTGTACGTACTTCTTGTCCTTTATTTTTTTGGGGGCACTTATTTGCCCAATGGTCTTCTTGCATGCAAAAAGGGCACGCCGTCTTCCGTCCTGGTATGGCGACGAAAATTTTGTGTGTCTTCTGCCCCTGCCCGTTGATTTCTAAATCCACGTAATGGGGGAGGGGATCTTAGGTTTTGCAAAGCAGGACCCACTTGTCCATAGCATTTTTTAACTGAAAAGTTTCCGCCTCTGCGTCTCCTGAGACAGCAACAGCTATCTTTCTTGCCGCCTCCTTTTTCAATGTTGGAGGCATCCAGTGGAGGGTGCCTTTCACCCGTTCTTTGTCTGGATGCTCCACTAGAACCGATAGCTTTGGAGTCTGCCACTCCAATCGTTTCCCATGTAGGGAGTTGTACTGGGCGGCTTGCGCCCCAGGCGTCAAGTGGTATACCACCGATGTGGGTCTTCAAACCGGTATATCGACGATATACCATTGGGCATGATGCCGCACGGGCCCGTTAAAATACTTGCTATTAGTGAGTAGGAGGCACGCCCATCCTATGCTCCAGAAATGGACAACACCAAAGTGCCGCTTCGGTGCAAGGCACCTCCTTCGAAGTCGTCGCTGGCATCAAGGTTGATTTTTGTCATCATTTTGATGTGGTGATTTCTTACAATTTTTAATGACCAAAGAAAGTGGATACTTCTACTTACGAAGTTTGGAAAAATACAGTTGAATCGAGCAGGCTTCACTACACGTCCGTAAAATCTTAGGAAATGTATTTGGAACACACGTTTATAAAAACCGCCTATTGCTTCATGAGTGAATACTGATTCATTGTTACATTGCAAATAATGCAAAGCATATGTTGAACATAATGAACACAAGTTTTGAAGCCATGCCTCCATCAATGATATATTTATAAAGTGTTTCACATTAAACTACGCCTTGATAGTAATTATACAAAAGAGCAGAAGTTGACAACTTACTTACTTACTTAGTCGTTCCCCTTCTACCGTGAGGTGTAGAGGTTTGGAAGAGAGAGCGCCAGACCATTCTATCAGCTGTCTTCTTCCTGGCCTGGTTCCATTCTAGTCCTCGGTCCTTCAAAGATTGTCTAATGTTGTCCTCTCAGCGGACTCTGGGTCGTCCTGGACAACATGAACGTAAAATGTAAGGAACAGCACACTGGTTTACAATAACAAAAAAATATTAATGCAGAAATGATCAGGCCTGCAAACATGAATTTTCAAATACTCCTTTATGAGTTAATTCCCTTATTAAATATTTAATTTTGTTATTTCCCTCCTGTTTAACTGTGCCGTAACCTAATTTTCTGTATTAAAATTAATAAAAATATTAATATTAATTTGCAAAATAGTTATATTACTTCAGTTTTTATTTACTTAGGAAAACATTTTACTTGAAAATGTATTACTTCTCAACTGTGCATCTCAATTTAATACTTCCATTTAATATTTATGTATATTCAAAATAGCCTCACTCACTCTGTTTCAAACCATATACAAATGTTGGTATAAAAACAATTGGTATAGAATTGCATTCGTTCAACCTTCTGGGGAAACCTGGTTGGTTACTGGTGAAGATGCCCATGGTATGTGGAGACCACGTGACCTAGCCGGTCACAGTCCGAGATGTGGTCAAGGTCCTCACAGAGTCAGTCGGTGGCCGTGTACTGACTTGTAAAGCTTAGGGTCGCGTGAGGTTCCTCCCTTAACACATGCATGATTCGAGGGCGCTTCACTGGGGAGGAGTTTGGTCGGTGTGTGCCGGAGCACTATACGGAAAATACCCACACACCTCAGGACTGGGGTAGCCACCACTCTGGTCCGTCCATGTGATAGTTGTCTGACGCTTCTTGGGTCTCGGAACACATCCATTTCTACATGGATGTGTATGGACACCCTAGCATGGAAGCAGCTATCCCTTTTAAAAGAATTTTTTATTTTCATTATGCAGTTATTCCCTTCACATATAATAATTTTAATACTATAATCTATTTTGTCCACGTATTTTCAAACTGAACTTGTAAATATTAATGATCAGTTTATTGATATAGACTAGAGATCATGAAAATTCTCATCCTGCTTTAGCATTCTTTACGGTGTTATTATGTAAATATATTTACTTCAAACGTGACTTGATCCACTGTCATTGAGCGTCAGCTCTTGGTGACTTTGATACTATTATATGGTCCTCCGCACTTCGTATTAGCTGTTTTTTACTGCCATAAAGTATATTGTCCATGGTCGGATTGTGTGGTAGGAGGAGTTGTCTCATTCACAGCAGTGTAGGGGACAGTAACAGATAGTGTTCTATTGTCTATAACGGGTAAGGGCATTTTCTACATTCTATATCTATTTTGTGAGCATTTTCTGTTTTTGTGGCCATTTACTTTGAAGTGACCTGTCTGAAGATTTTGGTTTGATATTTCCGTTGAATATGTTTGATATCATCTTCCGTATTCGGGGCTGTTAGGTGTTTGAAGAGTTTTCTTCCTCACATTTTCAGAAATGTTATTGCTTTTCAGTTTTGACTGAAAGAAAGGAAGGGCCAGACCTTGACTCTTCTTGTTTTTAACATTTTCATCCTGCAATGCACATAACACAATATATAAGATAGTTACATAATACATTATGGAACACCAGAACAAAAAGTGGAGTGAGATACAGCCACCATAAACGAACGGCATAAAATGACAAAAGTCAAATGATATTTTAAAACTTGTTCTGGTAAATAATATTGGTTTGGCACTGCATACAAATCTAGCATTCATGATAAACTCTGAAAGTCTTATTATCAATTAACATTTCACTGCCAGTTTTTGCCAACAAGTATGTACTATGTACATTTGTTATTAATTTGGCCGTTAAAAAAAAACTGCACCCAGAATTAATTTAGTTTTCTTTCTTAGCAGATATACGTCAGTATTTGTGTTTCGTAAACCCAATGCGATGTGAAATGACAAATATACATTTTAAAACCGAGCCATGTATATGCACATTGTTTTCATAATTTATGAACGATCTGATCCTTCTGTACAGTTATGCTTCATATTGCATGTCATTTCACCTTAATTAATTGGCAGGGTAAATGATTGCTACTTTCACAAGTGCCTCCACGGCTAGCGGAGTTGTGGATTTTAAAGTTGCTACCAAAGTGAAATTGGTTCATTTTCGATACAAGAAAACAGGAGGCTGAGACACTTGGGAGTCATGACCCAAGTGGGCCCGCCCCCCTTAGAGTGTAAAGGAGTATACAAGGCCGAAACACTTGTCCGACGGGGGGACTCATTCTGTTATCAGATTGCCTCCTGTTGCATCGCTCTGTAAAGAGTTTCCTATCATCATCATATCTGTTAAAAGAAAAGCAAACAGCAGAATTTGTCTAACTTCAGTGACACAGAACCAAAATAGAAATATATTTCTAGGCCAGCGCTCGGCAACCCAGGAGCTGTCGCGATCTAATTTAGAACCACGGAGCTCTCTAAGATCTACTTTGATAAAATAATGTCTCTTTTTAGGTTTCAATGTATAAAGAATCTGGAATACATGCAGCTCAATTGTAAATTTTATATCTACCGGACGATCTCTTCTTGCTATTCCATCTACAGAGTAGGGAAAGACTCAAATTAAATTCTATTTTTTTACTTACTTACTTAGTCGTTCCTCTTCTACCGTGAGGTGTAGAGGTTTGGAAGAGACAGAGCCGTATCGGTTGTCTTCTTTCTGGTCTGGTTACTTTCTAGTCCTTAGCCCTTCAGAAATTGTCTACTGTTATCCTCCCAGCGGAATCTGGGTCGTCCTGGAGGTCTGGATCCCTGGTTCTTAGTTTCCCATACTTGTCATGGTAGCCGATCTTCTACCATCTGAAGACATGGCTAACTAATCTTAGTTGGGACTGTTCTACTTGGGTCTGCAGGGGTTAGGTTTTTAGGCCTTAAAGTATCGTCCGATTGTAGACCGTGTCTCTTCTTTTTTGACTTCAATCACCTTCCTCAGATACTTAATTTCTGAGGTTTGGATCTGGCTTTTATGGGTTGTAGTCATTCCCATGACTCGCATCCATACGTCAAGACTGGGGCATAAGTGGAGCGGTATACAGCCATCTTTGGCTTCTGCCAACTTCTCTTTTGCTGAGGAATTCTCGATTTATGGCCTGAAAGTCTCCCAGCTGCTGCTCTTTGGGTAACCAAATCCTCTTTGATGCCTCCCTTCCAGTCTATGACAGCTCCGAGGTATTTAAGTGGTTGACCTGCTCCAGTACCTGTTCACACTGCTTAATTTGATGTCGTCTTTCCTCTCGTGATATCACAGTGGTTTTTATTTAGGAGCTGCTTATGACCACGCCTCTCTTCTCCAGCTCTTCCTTCCAGACTTGCAGGTTGGATTGAAGATATGCCTCTGATTTTGCAATCACGGCTATATCATCGGCAAATGCCAGCTTTGAGATACAAACCTGTCTCATCTTCCAGTACCGCAATGGATACTTTCTTGTCCTCTTGTTAAATGCTTTGATGGCATCGTACATGAGGAGTATGAAAAGATAAGGTGACAGGATATCATCTTGTCTTATAACAGTGTTGGTCCTGAATTCTTCTGACTTATAGTTTGCCTTCCGCACACAATATTTGCAAGATTTGTAGAAAGCTCTGTATAGCATTAATCAGAAGTGCTGGAGCGTTGTTCCTTGCCAAGCAGTCGCACAGTTTGCTCCAGAGCACCTTATCAAACGCTATTTCCAGATCCAAGAAAGAAAGGTGCATCTCACCGTTATAGCCTAAGACCTTTTCACTCAGCTGTCTGAGCGTGAAGACCAGGTCTTGAGTGCTTCGGTTTGCTGGGAAGCCACGTTGACCTTAACCCATTTGTGGCTTAAGCTAGACGCCTGAGTCTCTGCTGCAGGATTCTAGTAGATTTTACCGGTTGCACTGAAAAGGGATATGCTTCTATTTCTGGTTTTATTTAGCATCTTTTTCTAGCTTTTATCCGAACTCTTCGCAGGATTTCTGCAGTTTAGGATGGCCAGAAGCTTCCTTGTTGCCTTTGTGCCTAGGCCTGTTAGCATTTCATTTGTTATCCCATCTTTTCCAGGTGACTTCTTTCTCTTTAGTGCCCTCGTTGCCTCTTATATTTCTTCCATAGGTAGCTGTATCATCATATGCTCTTCTGGTGCAAGCTTGTTGTTGTCATGACGGCTTTGTTCACCAATCACGGCCTTTTTTCCTATTTATCGAGACATCAATGAGGCTTGCACTAGTATAATGTTCCATTAGTGCATTTACATCTTTTTTTTTTCCTGAGAGCATATTTTCACTTTGTTACATTGTGATATGGTTTGTATACGGTTCTTCGACAAGATTCAAAGGCAATCAAGGATTTAAAGACATTTTCGATCACCAGGTGCTAAAGTTAGTGATGGTGGAATAAAGACAAGACACGAGAAATTGTCAAAAAATTCAAATGTCAAAAATAAATATGAAGGTGATTTTCTTATTTATTTTCTTAATTTTTTTTTTTTTTTTTACATGTGATATGATATGGAAAATATATGTATAGAAACCCGTAGAATTAGCCAGAAGTTTGCAAATTTTATTCAGTAATATTAAATTATTTTATATCAAATAGATTTTCTTCTTCTTCTTCTTTGATCCTTAGCCATCGACCGTCAAAGCAGTCAGTGGCCATCACGCCTAGTGGCGTCTTGTAGGGTAACAACAAATTGATTCCACTTTGCTCGGTCGGTGGCCATCCTTCGTAGAGTGCCCCAACTCTGGTTCATTCTTTGCATCTCAGCCTCCACAGTCCTCCGCCAAGGTGTTTTTGGTCGGCCTCTCGTTTTCCTTCAGGGGTCCAAAGCATAGCTGTTCTTGTGATGGCATCGGGGTCTCTTCTGAGGACATAACCAACCCAGCTCCAGCGTCTGCCAGCTATGATGGTGTGCATGTTGTCGTGAGAAATTCTAATCCACATATATAAATTAAAAGTAAATGTAAAGCCTAACAAATTTTTTTTTTTAAATTCTATAAAAGGAAGAAGAATGGTAAAGAACAGTGCTGTCACAATGACAGTACTCGAAATCCATAAAGCTTCTAAGAGATGGAAAAGCATCTGGACCTGATGGCATTCCAGCAGAGGCCATCAAAGCAGATATCGACACGGCTACAGAGATGTTATATAAATTACTTGGTAAAGTCTGGGAAAAGGAAGAGATACCAGCAGAATGGAAGGAAGGATATCTGGTTAAGTTGCCTAAGAAGGGAAATTTACAAGAGTGCACAAAATTATAGAGGAATAATGTTACTATCAGTGCCAGGAAAAGTATTAAACAGGATTATCCTTGAGAGATTAAAAGAGTCCATAGACAAGAAACTGAGAGATGAACAAGCAGGTTTTCGACAAAACAGATCATGTACAGACCAGATAGCCACTTTGAGAATAATAGTTGAACAAAGTCTGGAATGGAATTCACCACTATACATCGGATTTGTGGACTACGAAAAGGCATTTGACAGTGTAGACAGGGAATCACTTTGGAAATTGTTGAGGCATTATGGAGTTCCCCTGAAGATCATTAATTTAATAAAGAAAACATATGAAGACATGACATGCAGAGTTCTTCACGAAGGACAGCTTACAGAACCGTTTGGGATAAGAACAGGAGTGCGACAGGGATGCCTCTTGTCTCCATTTCTTTTCTTGCTGGCAATAGATTGGGTTATGAGATCATCGGCAACACACAACAGAAATGGAATCCAGTGGACTCTGACTAAGCAGTTGGATGATCTGGATTTTGCCGATGACTTGGCTCTTCTGTCCCATAGCCGTAATCAGATGCAGGACAAATTGAAAACACTCGATGAGAGGTCACAGCAATTGGGTCTGAAAATACACAGGGAAAAGAAAAAAATAATGAGAATAAATGCAGGTAATGATAACAGGGTTGAACTTGAAGAAACACCAATACAAGATGTAGAATCATACACATATCTTGGCAGTAATATAGACAAAGTTGGAGGGACAGAAAGCGAGATCAAAATAAGAATACAAAAGGCAAGAGGAGCTTTCATTGCATTGGGAAATATATGGAGATCAAGAGAAATAGGATCCAACACGAAAATAAGAATCTTCAACTCAAATGTGAAGTCAGTCCTATTGTATGGCTCAGAGACATGGAGAACAACAAAGACAACAACCAAAAAGCTGCAGACTTTCATAAATGGGTGCTTGCGTAGAATAGAGGGATTAAAATGGTATGACAAGGTTACCAACGTGGAACTGATATTGGGGAAACCTGACATTCTACTGTTTTATGTCCGAAATCCTGACATTAGTCTGACAGTACAGCAGGACAGGTGGCGGTTCTAACATAACAAATAAAAAACAACTACACGACTATCCTAGAAAATACATATTTTGAACGTAGCCACTTAGCTCCATTAAACTTATATATTTGGATTCCTTAAGACTTGCTAACAAAGAATATGTTAAGTGTTACGCAAATAGTCCAGGAATTAATAAATTATAGGCAAAAGAAAATAGTGAGGGTGTCAGACAGCCCCAAAACATCAGAATCGCTCAGTGAAAGAATTTTAAACCACCATTGTACGGAAATAGGCCACAAGTTACATTTGAATTGATTGGATGGAATGATATGTAAGGCTAAACACGATTAGTCGGACTATAAATGCTATCTTTTGTTGTCAAGGGAGACGGAAGTAAGAGTACTTTTTTTCAAACGATTGGGTAGAGATGGCCTGATTGGTTAGGTCGGTTAATATAGTTAATTGATAGCGTTAGTTCGAGACCACTAGTTCAAATAAGCTTGATAAAGCAACAGTGCGTTGAAGCCAGCTCATATTTTTGCTAAATAAAAGCCTGGAACATAAGCAGATGGGAATTTGTGCCAGTATTTGTGCCAGAATTCATTGCTAGTCAACGTATCTGTGTTTATTTCCATGAATTGTGGTAGGCTGAAATATTTGATCTCTTTTTAATGAAAATTGAATGTACATTGATAATTTATGTCTGTATATATGTGCAGTTCAGTAGCGAACAAGAGGCAAGGCCTATAATATATATAGTGCTCCAACCTGAACAGAAGGTGTAGGAGAAAAGTAACACTACATGGAATTACCAGATAGTACACTGACACCTACCTTATGATATGGAAGGACTTATAGCTGAAAGTGCAGAGGCGTAGTAACCATTAAGGAGGTTAATACTGGAGTAAACTGCTTCAGAAGAAGATAGCAGTAAAAATAAAGCTCTGAACTCTGTGTTTGTGATGTATTGTGCTCAGTCTAGCCAGATAGTATAAATTAGTTCTGAAGTAGGAGGTACATCCTTCTTGTTTCAGGGACTGTGGTCCTAGTATTGAAGCCGCACCTGGTCTGAGCGTTTGCTGAATCCAGAGGCTGACAGCATACTCTTGGGTCCCTATAGTAACCAGTGATGTGTCTTCAGAAACAGTGAATAGTCGAGCAGAGGAGTCCTTGCCTGCCGCCATCACGAAAGTTAAGCCCACTGTGGCCAAAAGAGCTCAACACTATGTACCCCTCGTAAATGACACTAACTTAATTAAAGAGGGGCAATTAATTGTTTTAATGTTCGGAACTGAGACCATCTCCAATACTAGTTCCAAACATACACAAGCACATGCAGTCATGATGTCTAATAAGAATCTATCTTGAAGAACAAAACCAGTATTACCTCATATTACCACATCACAACTCACACACATAGAATACTAATATTGTATGTCAATGCAAAGACCACATTTATATCTGTGTACATAATATTTGAAATTACATGTTATTATATTGCCTGGTTCACTGTGTAGTTGAATCAGGATCACTATTGTAGAGAAAATCAATACATATGTACATATCTGAAATTTATCATTGAATCTTTTAAGATAGTCTTCTAGAGTGTTGACTGTTTGTGAGTGTCACAGTATTGTCAAGTGTGGTGGAATAATTAAATTGTTTATCTGTTGTTGTTGTGGTGACTTACACTTCATCATTTGCATAACCCTAGACATATAACGTTGCCAACACAATATTCCAGAATAATTCTGACTGAGATATAAATATGTGGCAGTAAGTAAGGTTATCTGTAAAACACTACACATATTAGATACAGATACCTTCACAGCTGATCTCAGTCAGTACACTAAGTCCCTATAAATATTTATATCATCCCACTTTACCACACATGTCCTCTTGCTTGCTCCGAGCAAGCAGATCTTGTTTAGGCTAACAAAGGCTGTTCTTGCCTTATTCATTCTGATGTTGATGTCTTTGCCTGCCCCGCCGTCTGGTGTTACAATGCATCCTAGGTATGTAAATAGATTTTAGTAACAATAAAAGAAAATGTTTAAAATAATGTAATTTATTCAATAAAGCACTGCTAGGGATTGAATTTTCTGTTTTTGAAGGTATTTATTTTCAATAAAATATCGGTGTCGCGCGAGAAAATTGCAATTCCGAAAGTGCGACCCTGAGAAAAACGTTTGGGAACCACTGTGCTAGAGATTACTTTGAAGGTACTTCACGTATTAAAATGATGCGTGTATACGATTCTTTGAAATAAATTATAAGGACCGAGTTTTCTTTTTATATTTACACCTTGAATACTTAGATATATTAAAAGCCGCTCCGCCTGACGCTGGCGAAGATGATTGTTTGAGTGAAGTAGTTTTTGGATGATGATGCAACTGTCAGCTTTGCTTAATGCCAAAGAAGGTGACTGTGGGAGGAACATTGAGTCTGAGCCATGCATTTACTAACAATAAAAATTATATGAAATCATATCGATATGGATAATTCTATCAGTACTTCTAGATATTTCGTTATTACTTCATTTGTTAGTTCGAATTTAAAAAAAAAGTTGTTTTCGTGCATAAAGCTGATGAAGATGTTTTACCGAAACGTACGCTGTGTCGACTAGCGTGCCGGTAAACACGGATATATTCCCATTTCTGTTTAGTGTAGAGCAATGTTGTGTTAAACCAAGTGTAGTTTCGTATGTTAAATGAAGTGAAAAAGAAAAGTAATACTACCACTGCTTCCTAACGCATTCAGAATTTGGCGACTCATGTGAAGGTGTACTTGACACTGACATTCTCATCACACAATATAGATTGCTACAGAAAACACTGCTGAAAGACCACATGCAATAATCCATGCTTTCTAGTGAGCGGAAAGTAGAAGGAAAAGAAGGTAATGCTATATTTCCTATCGTTTACTACTCTCATGATATTACCTGCCAGCAGACAGTAGAGAGATGGTGTTTTACCATGTTAAAGTACATCAGGTTTTTTTGATGCTAATGTCAGCGTCAAATCAGGTGCCCTATATTAATTAACTTACCGTATCGATTCAACAACCGACTGACTACCGGTGTGCATGGATTTGACTACGCACGTATTTTGTAACACCGACGTATTATTGTGACCTGAAGCTATTCAGTTCTTTTGCTGACATGATTTTGGTTGTGGACTTCAAACCCCCAAAAAAAAAAAAAATATGTTACACGGTTGAATGATTCGAGCAGCTTAAAGATATAGATTAGTGAAGACAAATATACCTTTTCAGTTATCGATAGGCTTGGGTGTGACAAGTCCGTAATGCAAACACTCTCAAATTCAATGGCTTTTTCTGAATGAACGATGTTCACTGGGCGGAGAAATCGATAGGGTAAAATTGAAAGCCTTTAATCATATGAATGATGTTTGTAATGTGACATGATTGCTTTTATTTCGTTATGTACAAAAATAATGACAAATTCCAGGTTTAAATTTACTTTTACCGCATTCCTAGGGTAGAGTGTGGTCGTTATGTACGAGTAAATAACAAAATCATATACTAATAGTACATGCTTATAATTACTTGACGCAAAAGATGACTGTTGTTAAGGTGTAGACATTAATACATATCAACTAACTACCTCTCTGAGTCATCGTTTGGTTCTAGTATTAATAGCAGACAGTTATATATGAAGGCATCGCATGCGGACAGGTCTCTTTTAATGTGAAACAAATTTGCCGTCTGTGAAAGAGGTTGTCTTAACTAACAGAATTAAAGTTAAAGCTCACGAACTTTAACAGGTTGAACCACACTCACCTGACTTCGAATTCACTGGTGTCTGGACCTGAAATTTATTTTAAACGTTTTATTTTATTTTATAGTTGTTGACTGCCTTCCAGAAGTAAAGGTAATTTATTTTAAGTTACTTCAGTGTGTCCAATGTAAATTCTGTTATAATTTTGCTAAATTGGAAAAGGCTAATTTGAGAATTAACCACTGCTGCATGAGCATGCGAATACTTTGTACAGGCTTCTTGCAAGGGGGAACCGCATGATGGGATGGTTCCATGCCCCATGGGGAGCGAAAGGAACAATTATGAATTATGATGTTGATCCAGGATCTGAGTTCACATTTAGGCTTCTGGGTACCCATAATCTGCTTGCAATGTTGCCGCTATTTATTTTCGTTATTTTTCTCTTTTATTATTTAAGCGCATTGTGTCTTTAGAAAGCTATTAGTCTATTTGCCTTAGAATTTTTTATTCTTCTTCTTCGTACACTCTCAGACGTCCACTTGAATGTCTTCAAAGAAAGCAGTAGTCAGTTTGAGGGTATTTGAATCTCCGTAGAGCTTTTCCACTAATGGTATTGGTGTCGGCCATATGCGCTTTCTCTGTTCCGCATATGTTGATCAACTTTGAAGCAGATGTTCATCAGTCATTTTATCAGTGCCACTGTAACACTGATCGGTAGTTCCTATCTTTTGCTTGTTGAATAGATGGTATCTCAATCTGGTGTGGCCAGTGCGGAGTCTAAAGTTTACCACTTGTTCTCTTCTATTGAGCTGGTGGTATGTATCATTTTGTGTGTGACCTGGATGCTTGTAGTGAAATTGACAGAGATACAACGGTAAAATCCCTCCAAAGATAACATTTAAGGATAAAAACATAATGCGTAGGCTGCTGATGTACATGATCGCCTAGACCGCGGGTCATCATCCTCCATAATAATTGACTTGCTAGACAGGAGGGGAACGGCGGATCAAAAAGAAAAAAAATATGACTGGAAAGGCTAAGGAGACGCAATTGGGGGGGAAACGGAGAAAAGTCACGTTTCCCAAGTTGACATAAAAAGTAAGCAACTCCACAGAAGGGACCCTAGATATGTTACGCCACAGTCATTTATTGGACGCTTTTGCGATACCAAGCTTTTGATTTGAATGGAGCGGTAAAACGCAGATGTTAGGAATATTACAAAAATTAAAAAGTAATTTTTTCTTAATATTAATGTTAGGAATATAAAAATTAGCTGGCCGGATGGCCTATTCTGAGCAGTGAACTAAGATGGTCTTAATTTTACAAACGGATAGATAATATTGAAGATAATGACAAAAGACAGTGTAGTTCACATCATCGACAGACTGTGTTGAATAAAAAAGTGTCGCAATTTGCACACAAAAACACGACCTTGGACGCAGGTGTTCAAATTTACTTAGTATGGAGGAGAGGGTTTTTGAGCGGTAGCTGTGTCTAAATATAACTTTTAACGACAAAATTTTGGAGGGGAGAGAAAGGTTGGTTCAAAAACCAAGCACATTTTTTTAGAAACACAAGTAGAGACGGACAGACTAACAGATAAACATCCATACTTGACTGAAGCATGACTGAAATGACTTTAGTGTAGAAATTTTGAAATTCAAATAACCTAGGCAGTGATTGGCCACAGACAATCATATCATTAGCGCTCAGACGCGAAAGTGGGGCCATTCTTCAATAGTTGTTCAGTGATAGACACAGATTTTAAAGTGTGGTGATTCCATATGAAAGCAAGTGAAATAAATTTAGGGACGCCATACTATAGCCAGCAGCTCAGCTGAGTTTTGCTAGAAATTCTGTGTTATTTATTCATAATCTGGTAAGATTGAAATTATTTCCTTATATATTTTGAATATTGTTTCATGTTCGAGTGATTTGATACTGCCATATCGAAATCTAGCCTTAAAAACAAGTAGGGATTTGCTCTAGACCCCCCGCCCTAGTCAGGGTCTAGGGACCAACAATGTACATAAACTCCAGCAAGGATTATGCAAGACAGATCAAGTGTTGAGAATAATGATACATATTACCTATCCTCTTTTAGGGCCGAAAACTAATAAACATTTTTCAGGATCTATAGTCTGGGAGGATCTATCTGATGTAAAACCACCATGGTAAATGTGCTGTTTGGTCAGAGAGATCTGACCTGTCTGTATGATGTGGTTGTTGTGTCACTGTTGTGTCCAGACGTGGGTAGAGAATAGATTTTGACACATGGCCCATACTTTGATTGCAGAGCTGCGAGTTTCTGTCGTCAACAAAGCAGGGTCTATTCAGTTGGTGACTTTACTCGAGTGTATCTGTGCAGTATTTGTGACAGAGACCACCATTATTGCCCGCCAGCACGGAGAGGTGGGACCACCTGATTTCAGCACCAGAGCTACAACTACCAGATGAGTGAGCCTCTGGTCTGCTGGACTTTCACCAACGCCCTTTAGTTACTAAGAACCCCATAAAGATTCCCACCATTTTCTGGACACTGTGTAGTCAATATAGACAGGTGTGATGAGGCCACCCCAACAGCACAAACAGTACTATCCTCCCAAGTAGATGAATACTAGAACATTTTAATAAAACTAACTAGTATAGTACATATATATGTACACTATTGCATTTATGATATAATATTCTATGCATTTCTTTTCATAATCTCTAAATCCTTTTAAGTTCTGGTCAACCTAAAAAATTGACACAGAACAAAATAAATGTAATATACTTATATCAAAAAAATTTTACACACGTGAGTTAGTTCAGTGTATTTTAACATTTATTAATATTATTAGTCTTGTTAATATCTGTGGGTATATTTATAATCCATTACACCACACTACATATCATAACCCTAGACACTTTACGTAGCCACATTCATTAAAAAAAATTAAGTGTGAGGTCGTAGTGGTAGCAAGAAAGGCCTTCTGACAATTCACCACTACATTTTATCTCAGGAGCCTTCACAGCTGGCCTCATACAATTTACATTTAGTAATAACACCATCATACAATACCATCAAACACCACTACAATATTGGGGGCTCGTCCGGGATAATTAGCCCAACAGTAATATTAGGATCTCCTGGTGGGAGAAATAAAAGTAGGGAAATAAATTGTAAAATTTCCCTTAAAATTAAAAGTGTCCCTGCAGATAAAAGTTGGTGAATCTTCACAGCCAGTAATAATTAATTAGTTAACTGGTTAGTTAGAATTAGTTAGACTATAGTCATAAGAAATACTTAGTGTATTTACTGGTTAGAGATTTATCTTGTATATTATTATATTGTCTAAAAAGTATGGCGGAGCTGGCAAAATTTAGATCAGCTGCTGTGCTCACCGCGAAGGAGATGGGAATGGATGGTCAAATTTTAATTCAATACGTAACGACTGAATGTGATAAATATATTGAACGGGAAGATAGAAAGGTAGCTGAAGAGAAGAGGTTACAAATTGAGGCTGATAGAGAAATTAAGAGGCTGCAGATTGAGGCAGAAGAAAAAAAGGTTGACTGCCGAAAGGGAGGCAGAAGAAAAACGACAGCAAAGGGAGGCAGAAGAAAAACGACAGCAAAGGGAGGCAGAAGAAAAAAGGTTGACTGCCGAAAGGGAGGCAGAAGATAGAAGGTTGCAGAGGGAGCACGAATTACGACTAAGGGAGCTGGAATTACAAGGCCCGGCCCCTGAAAATGGTGCCAGCCCTTTTGCCTCAGAGGCTACGCCCAGTCTGGGAGCCTCAAACTCAGCTATGGGGTTTCATTTAGACCATTTTGTTGAGAAAGACGATGACATAGAGGGGTACCTAGGACGTTTTGAGTTATTAGCCACTACATATGGGTTAGAGAGAGAGAGAGGTGGAGTTTAAAGCTATCACAGGGATTGAGGGGTACTTCTTATGAAGTATTTGCTAAAATGAACAGGGAAGACCAAGACAATTATGACATGTTAAAGCAGGCTTTGTTATTAAGGTACGAGAAGAATGGTGAATTTTATCGTAAGAAATTTAGAAATGCTAAACTGTTGTCTGGGGAGACATACCACCAATTCTCTGCTAGACTAGAAACCTATTTGGAGAAATGGACGGCTCTGGGGAAGACCCAAGATCTTAAAGAAATGATCATGATTGAGCAATTGAGAGAGTCCATGGCTCCAGACATGAGAAAATTTCTCATGGAACAAGGTGCAGAGAAGTTGGGGGAAATTTTAAATGTTGCTGAGAGGTATCAGGCAGCTCAGGCAGAGGTAAGTGGTGCTAGGAAGAAGCACATAGACAATTTTAAAGCTCCACAGCAATTTAATAAATTTGATACTAGAGAGCAGGGAAATAAAGGTAACAATGCTCTACATCCAGTTTATTTCTGTATCTGATTCTGATTAAACTCTTTACCTCCTCGAAAGTTACGCTTGCATCAGGCTGAGGTAGATTTCCCCCCTCCTTTCCCAGTCTGTCAGCCTCTTCATTGCTGGTGATGTTACAATGAGATGGGATCCATTGGATCACAACACTTTGGAATCGTTGACATAGTTTGTGGAGCACTATTCTGAGGTCATCCAGGTCAGTATTATTTAGGCTTTTCAACGCTGCAATTACGGACTGTGCATTAGTAAAGAAAGCAGCTTGTATGTCTGTGCTTTCCTCTGTCATTGTAACCTATGCTGCAGTTTTCAAGGCCTCTGCCTCTGCTCTGGAGTTACTTGAGAATTGTCATGTTGCCACTGACAGCTTTTTTGTGCACCCGTGCTTGAGATAAGAAAGACACCTCCACCTCCATTTTATGCTGCATTTGTTGCTTATCCATCCGTGTATGCATGGGTCCAGGTGATGCGTTATCTATCAGTTGTATGATTACATGCCTCCAGTCAATGGAGAAAAGAAGAGACAGCAGGGCTCAGCAACAAATCCGAAAATTTCAAGAAACTAACAGACCACGAAATGTGCCATAGAATGAATGCTCTTAGAAGGCAAAGACTCAAACGAAGCAACTTTGTAGAATAAAATAAAACCACAGATGAGAGCAGTTTCCATAAATGCAATATCTACTATTAAACCCATCTTCACTACAAGTTTCTAGTTTGGAAACAACATCGTTTCCCTGAAATGATAGAAATCATGCTTGGAATTGAAAGAAAAAAGAGCCAGACTGCAACAGAGAGAAAATCCATATCCTTAGCATATTTATTTTTGTAATCGATTTAGCAATTGTTCTCATTAAATGAAAAAAGTAAAATTGCTTCACTTTTGAAATGCCTATTGGGAATAGCTAATGCGTTTTATTTTATTGCAGCACATATTGTAGTGCTTGTGTAATGTGCATAGATATTACACTTTGCAATATGCACCGTAATGCTTGTGTAATGTGAATAGCTAATTCACCTCTGCAATATGCACTGTAGTCCTTCGGTACTGTCCGTAGCTAATTGTACTCTATTGAATTGTAAACTGTGCTCTAGTGCGTATGTACTGTGAATAGGTAATGTGCTCTACAATATTTACTGTAGTGTTTGGGCACTGTTAATGGATAAAGTACTCCATTTAATTGTAGTATGTGTTCTAGTCCATGTACACTATCAATAGATAATGTACTCTGCAATATTTACCGCAGTGTTTGGGCACTGGCAATAGCTAAAGTACTATATTTCACTGCATAAGTACTCTAGGGATTGTACACTGTGATGGTCTAATGTACCCTATGTCGTTGCATTACATCCTGTAGCACTTGTGCACTGTAAATAGCCAGTGTTCTCCATTTCATTGCATTATGAACTGTGGCGCGTGTGTGTGATGTTGCGCGAAATGATTTTATACATCAACATGTTTTATCCATCCAAGTGAGTTGTATTCACCTTTTAAATTGTATCACAAGGGTGTGTAAGTATATATGTGTGCTTCGTTTAAATTCGTTAAATAAAGTGCTCACACTTCTACACTTAGTTAATGTTTTGATAGATTGGTATAGTGTTCTATTTGTGAGTGTGTATACGGTTATGTTTTCTAGATTTGTGTGTCTATAATTCATATATTTCTTGTGTGAGTCTGTAATATCAGTCTCATTCAACCAATACGCTTTAGCTCCCCAAGGAGCATACGCCTTCAACAAACAACATGCCAAGTAATCCTGTCCTGTGCCATCCGCTTCAGTTCTTTCCTTGTTTTCAACATCATTTTCACCTCTGTTTCCAGTTCTCTTCTCCATGTGTTTTTTTGTCTAATTCTGCCTCTATTTCCCTGTGGATTCCATAACAAGGACTGCCTTGTAATGCTTTACAAGGACTGCCTTATAATGCTATCAACAGGTTTCCTCCATGTGTGTCCTATCCATCGCCAGCGTATTCTTCTCAACTCTTGTTCCACTGGCACTTGTCTGGTTCTTGTCATCAGTTCCACATTTGTGACTTTGTCATACCAATTCAGTTCTTCTATTCTACGCAAGTATCCGTTTATAAAAGTCTGTACCTTTTTGGTTGTTGTTTTTGTTGCTCTCCATGTCTCAGAGCCATACAATAGGACTGACTTCACATTTGAGTTGAAGATTCTTGTTTTCGTGTTGGACTTGACTTCTCTTGTTCTCCATATGTTTCCCAATGCAATGAAAGTTCCTCTTGCTTTTTTTGTATTCTTATTTTGATATCACTGTCTGTCCCTCCAAGTTTGTCTATATTACTGCCAAGATATTTGTACGATTCTACATCTTTTAGTGGTGTTTCTTTAAGTTCAAACTTTTCATCATTTCTTGCATTTATTCTCATAATCTTTGTCTTTTCCCTGTGTATTTTCTGGCCCACTTGTTGTGACCTCTCATCGAGAATTTTCATTTTCTTTTGCATCTGATTATGATTATGGGACAGAAGAGCCAAGTCATCTGCAAAATCTAGATCATCATGCTGTTTAGTCAGATTCTACTGGATTCCGTTTCTGTTGTGTGATGTGATGTTTTGATAACCAAATCTGTGCTAGTAAGAAAATAAATGGAGACAAGAGGCATCCCTGCCTCACTCCCATTCTAATCCTAAAGGGTTCTGTAAGTTGTCCTTCATGAAGAACTCTACATGTCATGTCTTCATAGGTCTTCTTTACTAAGTTAATGATCTTCATGGGAACTCCATTGCGCTGCATCAATTTCCAAAGTGATTCTCCACACTGTCTGCACTGTCAAATGCCTTTTCATAGTCAACACATCCGATGTATAGCAGTAAATTCCATTCCAGACATTGTTCAACTATTATTCTCAATGTGACTATCTGGTCTGTACAGGATCTGTTTTGTCGAAAACCTGCTTGTTCATTTCTCAGTTGCCTGTCCATGGACTCTTTTAATCTCTCAAGGATGATTCTGTTAAATACTTTTCCTGGCACTGATAGAAACATTATTCCTCTATAATTTGTGCACTCTTGTAAATTTCTCTTCTTAGGCAACTTGACAAGATAACCTTTCTTCCATTCAGTTGGTATTTCCTCCTTCTCCCAGACTTTGCCAAGTAGTTTGTATTACTGTAGAGGTATCAATATCTGTTTTGATGGCCTCTGTTAGAATGCCATCTGAACCAGTTGCTTTTCCATCTTTCAGAAGCTTTATGACTTTCTTTATTAACCCTCTCTACTTGGTAGTTCACAGCTGATTTGTAGCTGCTCTTCTGCTTTCTGGATGTCTAGGGGATTAGTTGGAGCTGGCCTATTGAGAAGTTCCTCAAAATGTTCCTTCCATCTCTTCATTTGTTCTTGTATATTACTAAGCAATTTTCCTTTCTTATCTTTTATGAGGCCATTTGCTTGCTTATATTTCCTTGTTAGCTTCTTTGTGTTGTTGTACAGGTCCCCTCATATTTCCTTTGGCTGCAGCTTCCTCTGCTTCCCTTGCCAACTCTTCAATATACTTCCTTATCTCTTTTGATGTTTCTTCTTACTTCTTTGTTTGTTTCGATGTATACTTCATGAGCCTTGTCTTTGGAGCTTCTGGTTTTGCTCTGTTTAAATCTACTTTCTTGTTTTTCCTGTCTTACTAATGGTTTCTGTTGTTATCCATGCTTTGTGCTGATGTTCTTTTTTTCTCAGTACTTCTTAACATGTCTCGTTCCATATATTTTTTACTTGTTGCCAGTGGTCTTCCGCATCTGTTTCATCTTCCAGCTGTTGGAGTACTTGGTATTTGTTGGATACTGTGATTGAAAATGTTTCTCTTATTTCCTGATTTCTTAGATATCCCACATTATACTGTTGTCTATAGCTATATACTCTTGTACATTTCTTGAGTTTTAATTTTGTTTTAGCCAACAGAAGATGCTGGTCTGATACAACATCTGCTCCTCTGCATACCTTCACATCATGCAATGATGACATAAACTTCTTACTTATTCATATGTGATCAATCTGATTCTCAGTTCTGTGGTCTGGTGATATCCATGTTGCTAAATGTATTCTTTTATGTGGAAATTTGCTTCCTCCTATAGCTAGTTGATTTGAAGCACAGAAGTTAGCTAATAGTTCCCCATTTTCGTTCATCATACCTAATCCATGCTTTCCCATCATTTCTTCAAAGCCGGTGAAGTCTGTTCCTATTTTCGCGTTTAGGTCCCCCATCAAAATTGTGATGTGCTTTCTTTTCTTTTTATCCAAGGCATTTTGTAGTCTGGTGTAAAATTTTTCTTTCTCAGATTCTTCGTTATCAGTTGTTGGTGCATACATTGGATGATGTTTATATTTATTTTCTTTTTGGCTGATTTAAACATTGCTGTTTTAATTAGGGGCGCCATTGCTTCCCAT